>JAVQJD010001771.1:0-79568 GCA_036023655.1 Nannoperca australis
ACTTTGTCATTATCAGCACATCACCCCCCCCCCCCCCCCCCCCACCTCTCTACAATTAGTCTGGAGAGGTATGCAGAAAATCTACATGCATTACATAGCTGATTAAGTTTAAACATTCAGCACCTTCAGTGGAGGATATCCATGAGACATAAGCAGAAGCATTGCCTTAGCAAAGTAAGTGTGTGGGGTGGCTACATGTTAGGCCTGCGGGGGAACAAGGGACTGTTAAGGTACCTTACTCAGTTTGAGACCTAGAGGACTATTTGGCCTGGAAGTTTATATGTGCAAGAGTTGTGTTTTAATTGCTCCACCTTTTAGCTCCATGGTAGGTAGGTAGGTAGGTAGGTAGGTAGTGGAAGAGAGACTAAAGGGGTGGATTAGCATTCAAAGGGTTGTAATATCCCTCGGCACTGACACAGAAAACACAAGGTAAGATTTAGCCCTATAATTTCTCCTCAGCGTGTTCTGGCTTTTTCCCTTTGTTCCTTTTTTTATTTTTATAATAAGGTAAGTGACGTGTGCTCGGGTTAACATAAGGAACTCTGCCCTTGTTTTCCAGTGCAGAGCTGCTTTCATGTCAACTATGAGCAGATCGGCAGAGGAATTGGCCAACTCTGCTTAATCATTGCCTCACGTCATGCACTTCTTGGAACAGATATGCACACTTAGATTGATACGGTTATGATTCTCCACAGATTACCGCAGTGATTTCATCTGTAAGTCACAGTATCCATTGATGGGCCCAATATTTTCCTGAGTGGGAGCAGAGATGACGGCATTGTTGTGCTGATTTCCATACTGGGATGGGAGGGACTATCTGTAGTGGCTGCACTCAAGGGACTGTTGTCATAGACAGCTAATCAACAAGTCATTCATCCGGCTAACCACTAATTCACCAACCCAACTAATAAACAAAGCTTAGTAGCCAACTCTTCTACAACGTGAAGTAACAAATTTTCCGAAAGGTGAGAGATTTTGGCAACATTTTTATTATATGACCATAAATTCAAGGATCTCCTTCTCTTCATGTGAAATGAATGTAGATGGCTGTGTTATCCATTTAACAATTGAAGGCAATCATGCTTTTATAGAATAATTGCTCATTCAACCTGGGTTCAGAGACTGATTAAATTCAAGGTCCTTGATTTCATTTTGTCTTTTTATAGCAAAATAAACACAGCCCCTGACAGAGGCCGCTGGAAAGTGGAGCCCTGACCCCACTCAAGTCTGACTGTTAAACAAATACAGAGGCAAAACAGTAAATAAATTGATTATGATCATTATGCTGCTGATTTGCTGCCCCCCCAGAATGCTTTGGTATCTGCATCGCAATACCAATTCCTGCCTTTTCCCTGCAACAGTTAAAGTGATCCTAATTAAATGTTTGGTGCTTGTGGTAAGTTAGTGATTATCTTCGCTCAGACCTGGCGGATGGGCTTGGAGCTCATCACCACGTTTAGCTTGATGATTGTCAGAATAATTTTTCTGTCAGTAGTTCCATTGCAATCAAGGCTTTCACAAGTCTTTGGGTGTCAGGGTTTCCCAAAAAGCCATCTTTCAGGTTTAAGCTGTGGCGCAGCCCTGCTGCAATAAGCAGATGCTAAAAATAGCCTCAGCGGTCCAGCCAAGAAATACTGTTTCCCTCCAGTCGAAGAACCTTGGTTGCAACATGCTCTGTCTCTTTCTTTGTTCTTCCTTTCCTCATTTGGAAACACAGGGAGGCTAGCAGCTATAGGGAGACAGGTGGTGCTGATGTTGCCACACGCTGACGTTGGCCAGCAATTATAAATACTGCATTCTCTCAGTGAAAAGATGATGCAAAGTGCACTGTGCAAGGGTTTGGATTGGGGTTTCTACTATATGTCAAATACTCAGGGAGTAGGTTGGACCAACCACACCACGAGTATGACCAGAGAGAACAAAGGTGATGACATTTATTGAGCTCAGATACCCCAAGATTTGCGCCTCATTGAAAATATGCATAGTCATGATTCCAGAGGTTTCTGATCTGCTATACTGTTTTACACATTTAGTCTAATATTGACTTCATCTAAAACGAACATTAGTTGAGTACCTTGCTGTTTCTGAATGATCTCTCCCCCCTTTTACACGCTGCTTGGTGTAATAGCCAGTACCCACAGAATGAAAGCATTTAACTCCAATCAATGGAATTTATGGCTCCTTTAAAAGGCAAAGGTGTCTTTTCTCTCCTGAAAGTGCTGTTTTGGCAGTCTTCCAGCTTAGGTCGGACCAATAGCTATGTATGATGAATTGTTATTATCTTGGCCGCCTGCTTAGGATTCACACTTCTCTCCCAAGTTTGAAAGGGCTGCAACATCTTCCTGCATTAAGCGGTAGTGATGCGGATTTAAGCAAAGTTTTACCTGCCAACTATATGTGACGTCTTACTCTACAAGGATGAAACCAGACAAATATAAACCAAACAAATGCAGCTAGAGCTGGGGATTTATTGGGCAGCTTACACACATCCCATCCTTACTTTCCTAAGCCTCTGTTCGATGCCGCTTGAATTCTAAAAAAGTAATGTTCATGAGGCCATTAGACAGTGAGTTCCCCCCCACATGTTCTTTTTTTTTTTAACAGATTAGCTCACACAAGTAGAATAAATTGGGAGCAAGTGTCAAGGAGTGAGTACTGTCTGGGTTAACAACTCATTTTCTCTCTGGTACTTCTCATGTGTAGGAGACTGGGAAGGAATGTACATCAAGGTAAATGCCAGAAGATGGAGAGAGAGAGAGTTGTTTTTATAAACCTCAGGACTGCTTTTTTTAATGAAGGAAAACAAAGGATATGTTCAAATATCCAAATACACAAAATATGTTTGTGTATTTGGATGGGGGGGAAACTCATCCATTTTCCTTGATACTGAATGGATTCAAAAATCCCAAATGTTTTCTTGTAAGTTCAAATTCAACATTATAGTTTCTCGCTAAACCATAACAACACACGGAAGTAGATGGACGATGTGCCACAAATACAGTAAATGCATTCTGTTGCTAACTGTTATGCTATGGAAAAATGTGTTAATACTGCCCAATTTTAATCGTTTTAAGTGCAAGCATTTAAAATGTTGATAATTTCCCAAAGAACGAGTTTGACATGACTCTTAATATAAAATATGCTGCTATTTAGGGACATTGTTTTCAGGCTTTTAATGTGGGTGTCTGCATGCTAACACGAGTTATACAGCGCTTTATTTGACAAAGCAAACAAGACTGCACTTGAAACAAATGCCATCTGCAATAATGTGAACAATACAACCCTGACACAAATGGCAATGTTTTGTGCCATAAAAAATAAACACACTTGCACAAATGAAGTCTTACGGCTTACTTTAAAATGTTTTTATTTATTTATTAATCAAATTAATAAAATATTGCCAAATATCCGTTGGTTTGGGTCCAGACCTTTTAAACCCTCTCTCAGCTGACTAGTCCTTCTTGTCATGGCTGGTGGGACTGAAAGGTGGAAGGAGGTTAGGACTCTTGCGTGACCTACCGAGCTGCAGGAGGTGGGAAGCTATAATCAGCTTCACATCAGCCGGAGGCTCAATACCATACTGTGTCCTCCTAGAACTGTGTTGTGTAGTTGTTAGATGGAAAATGCTCGTTGCAGGATATAGTCCACGCTGGGATATGGGACTCCCAAATAGGAGATTTCATTATCTGATAAGGAAAGATTGGACTTTCCCAGCAAATGTATTTATTGTGCTCAGGAAGTAAATTGGAAATGGAATGCTTACAACCTATACCGGGGTAAATTAACTTATGGTCAATCATATCATATAGTATTTTGCTTTTGACTGCTGCTGTCATTCATCTCATCTAGTTTTTTTCTTCTTAAAGAAAATATATGACAACAGAATAAAAAACTAACTTTATTTTGTTGTTGCATGAATCCATGCACGTAAAGTGACAGGAAAACATAATGCAGTGTTGCAGACATTTTTATGCATGACCTATACTCCCTTTGAGTACAGCCTACTTCTTAGCATGAAATTGCTAATAGGTCAGGAATAAAAAGCCCTTTGCTGTCTCTCTCTGTATTCTTGCAAACCGCTGAGTTTTTCCTACAGTAGGTGCTGGAGTTCATTCAAGAATGCGTGAGCAATGATGAATTACTGCATGCTGCCTTTTTGAAATGACAGGAAGTGATTCAACTGATGCTGAATTATGTTTGCGTTGCATGCAGTGTGTTTTGTTCAAGAGTCTTCGTTTTGTGCTCTGTGAGGGGATTTGCCCCACTGCTCAAGAATGCCCTATTGTTATTGATAGGAATGCTCATTCCCAATCTATCACGGGGAAGTTATTTTAATAGCCACTTGCCATGATTGTGGCTCATATCAAATCAGACTTCAATTTAAGATTATATAGGAAAGTAAAATAGTACTTATTAAGTGTTTCTGCATTTTTGGTGAATATCAGAATTGATTTTGAAAAGGGAGTAGCGACCGGGTTGCTGTCTATAGACTGCTTGGGAGCTCATTTGCCTAATCTTGGGAACTAGAGTGGAAGCTGTGTATAATGAGCACTAAGGCTTGTCTGGGATGGCGGTGTGGGGTTGGGGCTGGGTGGGAGGCCAGTCTGAAAGACATGAAGGTATTAATTGGACAAAGGGGCAACGGAGAAGTTTATGCAGAGGGAGAGCGCCTGTTGAATTGTCAAGCATTTTTGCATTTTGACTGCCTTTGTGCAAGTGCAAATCAAAAGACAGGAAAAGAGCGAGAGAAAGGACAGAATGTAGAGATGCTTTCAAGTTTTCTGAAGGTTCTTCTCGAAAACTTTTTGTCCGCATTAGAGCAGCAGGGACTGGCAGTCTGTGATGTTGCACACATTTTCATGAAGGATGAATCCCTCAGAGCATGTTTCTGCTTCGTTGAATCTAATAAAAGAAGAAACCGTTATAACTGCCATAAAAACAGTCTGGTTACTCCTTCATGCTCATTGCAAAGTTTCAAAAGTTAAAACAAATATAATCAGAATTTAGGGAAGATAAATGTGAAAACGTTACAATATCCATGTAAGAATACATGGTTAAGCTAGTCAATTTCAAAGCATTAAACCTAAAAATGTTGATGGAAAAAGGTTTTAAAAGAATATGTTGCCTGGAAAAGGTCTCCAATGCATGATCCTCTTACGCAATATTTATTTTCGATATGTTGGACCCAAAAGTGGCTACCTTAAATCAGAATTACACAACACTAGCCTTATTGGACAGCATTTTTTGATGTTTTCTTTTAAGTAGCATTTTCTGAAGCTCCATTCTACGTAAAGCAATGCAAACACTAACACATTTATTATGTGGAATCCTGTAATCCTTACTCATAACTTAAAAAAGAACTCCTTAATGAGCTTTATGTTGATGCTGGTTTAGCGGAGCATCTTCATTTTCAATTTCTCATTTTACACCGAACACTCACACGCACTCGAGACACACAATGGGTCTCCAGCATCATGCTCCAGCTGTTTCATTTCAGTGTGTTATGCAGGCTATTTGCCCGCGTGTACATCTGCTGGTGTATAATTAAGCACCATTTCCCACTTAGGAATGTCTCTAGGGCCTCCACAAACATACAAACACAGAAATGCACATCCTCATGCGTATTGACACATGCCCCACACTAGCTACACCAAGACCACCATCAACCTCATTTTGTAATGATACGGACATTATCCAGTGTAATCTAGCAGTAAATTAATTACAACCCACAATCCCTCATTTCCCTCTGCACTCCATCAGGAGATGACCACAGATGCACTTCCACTCATCAGTCTGGATGTCCTTGATAACCAAGAACCATCGAAAACAGCCCATACCAACAAGCCCTTATATGCATAGATTCAGCAGTGGCAACTCATGTGATGGGAGTATCTACAAAGCATAAAGGAAAAAAGGTCCAACCATAACCTTGGCGGGGAAGAAAACCTGATCAAATATTCAGTTTGCCGTTCGTTTGCATAAAATCTGCCAAAGGTGTGAATGCATTACTGCGTTGTGTCCTGTTGCCAAGGTCAGCATGCATTTCAAAGTAGCCCACAACTTTCTAAAAATGAATTCCCCCCTCATAAATAACAATTAATGGCAGGCAAGTCTGACTTTGCTGTAATTAGTTCTAAACGATGCCCTTAGAAAACATGGAGACTGTTGTTTAAACATGACATTGGAAGTCTTATTAAAGCTTAAGGGTGAAAGTGTTTTTTAATTGATGTAAATGTAATCACTGTCAGTTTGTGTGCTCATCAAAATTTTGGGATGATGTTTGAGGGAATAAGAGCCAGCATTGTCCTTCACTACTCAAAGGATCAATTTTGAATTAGGCTGAAATTGTTATTTGCTGTGTCCTTTTGTGCCCAGAAAGGATAGAATAAATCTGTTACGTTCCCCTGATTCGTCTCGGTTCTGCGTTGATGGTTTTTGCACTTGCAAACGCCTTAAGTGAGCGGCAGAAAAATTGGAGAAAGCACACACTAATGATTTTCTTCCTCAGCTCCAGGGTGTTGTAGAGGCTGTCTGCATGTACCAGGCTGACAGAGAGCTCTCTTCTGAGTTGCCCAAGTAATCCAAGATTAAAATGTATATACACCCATTATCAAGAAAGAGGGAGAGAATAGGCCAGGCACCCTGAGCACTGAGTACACACGCTGTCACACACACACACACACAGGGACACAAGGTCACAGCACTGGGCTGGCAGAATGTGCTCAACATATGCAGGCACACACCCCAGCAGAGAGAATACACAGGGAAATTAATGCGCGCACACACTCTGTCCCAGAGATAAGCTGTGGCAGCACGTCGCCAGGGGAATTTGGCAATCCATATCATCAAAAAAAAGAAGGCTCCATTAAATTTTAAACCCTTAAAGAGCTGAGGCTTATAGACTATGACATTATATTTGTAATTTCTGGTATTTATTTACAGCTATCTCAAGGAAAGCAATCCAACAAAATGTTCCCTGTAACTTTTCAAGCATTTGAATTGCTGTCGTTATTGCAAAACAAAGATAACACGAGAAGAGCTTAAGCTACCTACATGGCACTCTCACTTCAGAGAGATGCATGCTTTGCACACAAGAGCTGTCTGAAAGTCTGGCAAAAAGGATCTCCAACAATAATTGACACAGGGAACAGGACCAGACGGGCTGAGGCTGACAGGAGAGAGAAAAGAAAACTTGAAAAGTCTACCCTGAATATCACTTTGTTAGTCAGGAACACATTATAAGAGAGTACACTGTGATCTCTTTGACTTCAGCTTTTCTCTTGATGTAAAGTTTCGGGTGTCAGACCAGTCAGTAGTTTCAGGTGGAAAACTTTTGCAAGGAGTCCTCAGAGTGATGAGGTGTTAATTCTCTGAAGTCTTCTTCACAATGAGCAACCCTTAATCTTGTTGGTAGACGAGAGCCTTTATCCTCCAAAAATTCAAAACAAAGCAGCGTGAAAGAATTACATTAGCAACTGAGGCTGAAAAAAAAGGTTTATTACAGAAGAGCTCATCAGCACGTTTAGTGCATGAAGTCCTTTCAGTCTGGATGACAGTGTAACAAGACAGCTGATGTTTGAAGTGGTTGTGTTCTGACTAAGTGGCACCAAGTTGTTTGGACGCTGTCCTGGTGTTCTACCGAGCCCGTACACTTCCAGACTCTTTTTTTTGCAGATGTGGTTAATTACGTACGACTTTGGACAATTAGTAAATGAGTCTGACAGTAACCTCCATGCATTAATCACGGTAAATTACACAGAGGAAGGCGCAGCACAGAGGTTCAATTAACCTTTTAGCCCTCGTCTGAATGTGGTGGATGGGGCTGGTTATGCAGCGAAGTCCCCAACACTCTCAGGTCACCGGGGAGAGAGAGAGACACCCGGTGCCACAGAGGACTTGTCAGTCCCTCCCTCCCTCCCTCCACCTCCCAACACTGTCCCCGCCCGGCCCAGTCCCCACCCTGGGGAATCATTGAGCTGTCTGGAAATCAAGGCGACCTTTGTGTCTTGCGGTTTTCTCACAGCTGCGGTGGCATTTCTTTCCAAAGGAGTTGTGCCAGCATCCCCCTGTTTATTTTGTTTAATTGAGTTGATGGTTCAAGCTGACCCTGTGATAGCCCCTAACACAACTTTACGGAGAAATCGGGAGCCAGTGTTGGGGACTTTATGAGGCTATCTCGGCTGATCTGCGATATCTTTAGCTTGCGGTGGGATTGAAAATATTAAAAAACGTTGCTGTCATTTGGTTTGGCTAGTTGAGTATGTCTCAGAGCAAGGAGTTCACATTATTCTGTGGCTTCTTTAATGTAGCAAAAGCCACAGAATACATGCTCCATCCAGTAAGCCAATTCGATAGTTTGGATCCCTGATGGCTGTGTGGCTTTGAGAGTAAATGAGTAACATAAATCCTTAACAAATATCACCTCGTTGCCCTACAGAGCAAGAAACTGATCCTCTGATTCCACTGTTTCCCGTCTCCAACTGCTTTCCTGGCGGGAGTGTTTTCCCAGTCAGTGTGCTTGGTTAACATTTACCTTGAATAACACACATCACAAGGTTTTTATGTCTTGATGTACTGCTCTCTCGCTTGCTTGCACTTTGTCACAGTAGGAATGCAGCTGCTGGACGTTGGACCAGAGATGTAATTGGAGGCTATCGAATTAGCACTCTGTATTCCTACACCACCATTCGGCATTTTTACATGCAGTACCTTTTTTTAGTTGTTGTTGGATTTACAACCTGCTCTGAGCAAATGGAGAACTGTTGAGCTTGACAGAGAGAGAAAGAGGGAGGCATGCTTTCCTTTCTCTTCCTGCCATGAGAAACCGACAACAGAAAATGGACAAATGCAGAACCACAGACAGAGGAGGCATACAGACAGATAAATGAGGAGGAAATACTCTCCACTGCTGTTGAGTTTGTTCCCAGAGACGAGTTGGCACAGTGCTGCCTCTGTCCTGCCTTGTCCAGTCTGGCTTGTGTGTTGATGCTGATGTTTCAGGACTGATTTGTCTGCATTCAGCAGTGAGGCACCCCCACACAAACAATGCAGCAGGCATGCGGCCCTAACACGCTGCCCTCTTGTTTGCGAATGCCCGGTGCCCCTGTGAGAACCAGTGGTCACGTGACCTGGCGAGTCATTGCACGAAGGGAGGGCGACGCTCGGGCTGCTCCCCCCCACCCTCTTGTTGTCCCCCCCCTCCGAAACCCATGCACCCCAGGGCCCACAGTTCTCTCTCTCACACACATGCTAAACCACTATGCCCTAATGCCTTTCTGTTGTGCCAACACACAACTAAACCCATGTATACACACACATATCCACACTCCACCCATAACTCTTGAGTGCACACATACATGCACGGCCACCCACATGCACAACAGGCGCGAACGACAATAAAACACAACCTCGGGCTCGCTGATATCTAAAAGAACACGACTCTTTGTCATCCATACTGGGACCTTTTCCTCCGGGGGAGGAGCACTATTCAAGGTTTAAACATGATGTTAGCCTTTAAACCTCCGTCCCAAAACATTAAAGGGCCTCACACAGACACTCACACACACACACGCACATCAAGCCTTACTTCCCCTTCTTTTATAATCCTCGTCTTTCCGTCTTCCACGCTGCAAAAAAACCCTTAATAAGTCACGTAACTGACTGACACTGACTGCTGAGTCCTTAATTTTCCTGGAACAAGTGGAAACAACTCTTCACTACCTGTATTTTCATCAGTTTGGAAAGAAAATCAGTGTTTGACAGAGACAAAAACACAGAGACAGAGCCTTGCAGTCCAGCGAGATATAAAAGTACTGGATTGATTGACTTATTTAAGCTGCAGCTGGCAATTTCACAGGTTCACGTGGTCCTCCAAAATCTGACCTTCAATACCCGAGTGTCACGTAACATGATGTCATAGTACGATACTTGTGATCACTTCAAGCGAGTTCTTACTCACTGCTGTTTTGAAGAAAGTTTATAGTATTCTTGTACAAATATAACACTAAGATTTTATTCAGATAAACTCACACAACAATTCTTTGTTGCTCTGTGTGCTTTTTTGGGTGTAACCGCTCCATTTTTATAATTCGGGCTGATAACACTAGTGTTCAAAGAAAAAGAAAAAAAGAAAATACAACCCAGTGCAGCTCTTTTAATGGCCGTTTTTTGCAGTGCACAACTAGCAGCCACCCCCCACCACTCTTGTTGCCGCCTGGCTGGAATTCCTCGCGGATCACTGCCCGTGCCCTCTTTATTCCCATTCTGTGCCTCCTCCGACACCTGGCCGTTGCCCCCCCCTCAGTCCTCCCTGCCCTCTCCCTGCTCTCCCCTCAAGCCCCTCATTAATCGGTCCTGATATTGATGGCAGCTGAATGCTGGCAAATGACTGCCTGTGTGAAGCCACCTCGTACACCCGTTTCTCACCCTGCCTGCAACCACATACAGGCTTGATTAGCATGCCAACCATTCACCATGCCTGTGAATCAATCCCTCTGTGCTTCAGCTCAGTCCTTCACTTTATCTTTCCGTCTATCTTTTTTTCAATCTATCATTTTGCTCCACTCGGTTTCAACGCCTGCACTTGTTCTCTTTTGTTTTCAAGACTTTCCAGGCAGTTTCACTTTTGTACCTGACTTCGTTCTCCCTCTTTGCCACCTGTTGATGCTTTTGTATCAAGAGGCCTTGTAAGATTCAATAAAAAAGGTTTTCAAACTGAAACGTGGATGCAGGGGTGCATACACACAGCTTGTCTCCTGGTCTTTCACACACAAACACAAAAATGGCAATTAAGATCCTCAAAGTATTTGTTTCAGTAGACACAAAATATCAAACTTAATTGTTTGAAGTTGACTATGAACAAAAATATTTCTTCTATATGAAACCCACAACCACACACCGATGGGCACTGGTCTGGGCAGTTAATCTTATTTTCTTAATTACATTTTGACTTGCGTGTTATGGAAAACCATAGGCTTTGCAGAAAGCAAATCAGCCCTAATGTGTAATATTCTATTGTTTCTAAGTGGAGCTTTGATGGCAAAACTTGATCATGTAAAATATTTTGCTGGTGGCCAAGAGAAATACACACCCTTCAGATGAGGTTAAATAAACATAATATGCATTAGATGCAGAATGCAGTTTGATTTTAGTTTTAACACTACAACCAAACCTGGTTGGAAAATCTCAGATTTCTCTGTTGCCGTTGCTGTTGCCTGCAACCCAGATGGCTTTGTTTAGAAAGGATATAACATATTTCTGTGGTGTTGCAGAGCCTTGAATACCTGGATGGTGAGACAACACCGCCTGTGACCCTGTCCCTCAACAGTTTTATCTCCTTTCTGATAAGCAGCTCCCTTTTTAAGATTCCTTCCTTGCTCCTTCAAGACCTCGGGTCTTGGGGACCGGGGCAAACAGAGTCATCCCTTACCATTAATTACATGCAGCCCATCGCACCTCAGCACCCTGCTGACCAGTTACCATGGCAACAAGTCAGTTGTTGCTTTGGTCTGTTGACAAGTCCCACTGCTCTGGGAGTCCGGACTTTGAGCCACACCAGGCAAATCACTCACACAGACAAATATTCATCTCCCTCCTCCCCCTCATGGGCAACACTATATGTTGCTATTGCTCTCCACCGCTCTGTTTGGATTACCCCCCCCCCGTGCTCACCTGTCAGAGGTGGCCCTTGGTGCTGAAATATGCCTTTTGTCTTTTTCCTGTTGGAATGAAACCATAAAGTCACTCACATTTAGAAGTTTGCGATGCCTTTTACAACTGCTCGCTCGAAAGCAATCTGTCTTTGATCTGTGCCATGAGTAAACACGGTGATAGGAGTTAAACCCAAGGTCGAACAGACGCTGAAAACACTTATGCGCTTTAGCTGTTGAGGAGATAAGGGAAACAAAGTGCTCTGTCAGACTAAGTGGCTGTAATGGCTACAAAACAAACAGACGGAGGGCTCGCTGCTTTAGAGCAAAGAAGGACTCTGCATTCCACAGAGATCCACAAAGCATCTCTGGACTTAACTTAAACCAGACACTGTTTGTTTACCTTGCAGGTTAGTGCAAACATTTATGAGGTTATGGGGCGAAAGGCAAAGACCAGTCTACACCTTCCTATTCCTGACATAATGCCACATAAGGCATTTGTCACACTTGTCGTGCCTGTTACTGCACACGGAAGTCTGAAACGTCATAGCTAATAAAAATCCTTTTCACAGGAGCTGCTTGATGTGTGGATCTATCTTTCAACCCCTAATAGGGGAAATGCATATTTTAAAAGCCAAGGATGTTTAGCTTAGTCAGAGCTGGCCTGATGCATCCTGACATTTGTTGTGTAAGTGAGTCAAGAAATCTTCAGTTCTTATTGTTGTTCTTCTTCATTTTCTTCCCAATGTCTAGTACTATTTCTTGGTCGATAGGCAGACTAAAGACCAGACTCCCTGAGAGGAACTTCCCACTGAGGAGTTCCCCCAAGAACTACATACCTTCAAAGGTTTCTTTTTTTTAGTTTGCACTGAAGTGACATCATCTGGTTTTTAAGGCTACCGTTACGAGCGGTTACACAGGTTTTTAAAGATGACGCTTGGCGGTATTGCATTGGAGTACTTAGTACCTACTAAAAAAAAGGGGATGTGTCCTTCAACTGACTCTTAGAATGATGGAAAAAGTTCCTCTGGTCTGAAAACTCTTCCTTTTGACCTTACCTTAATTCAAAGTGCTGTGGTCTACAGCACTTTGAATTGCATCCGTGTATGAAAGGTGCTATATAAATAAACTTGCCTTGCCTTGCCATACATTGCTTACATGAACCTTAACAATACATTCCCACACTTTGCCTCTACCAAAATACCCTTGAGCAGCACATTTAACCCCAGCACCACTGCTGAAACCTTTTAGATTGCTGCCTCCAACCCCAAACATGTCTATATTTCAGCCCGTTGGATATATAGATTTGTGCGTACATGCTGAATTCTCAAAGACGCACCGTGTACAGTTTTGCTGCAGAGTGCCCTATCTATAAAATATTGACGAGTGTGCTTGTAAAGGTGTTAGACAAGGACTCAAGTTAATTATTATTATTTAAAACGATTCATAAAATGTATCGTTGTGTTCTTGTTGTGCGCTCAATAATTCAAGTCGTTGTCACTTTTATGAAATGGTAGATGACCTCGTTTTGTCCCGGAATACTTTTTACATTTCAAAAAAATACAATTCAGACAACTTAATGTGCTCTGGCTGGCTCTTATTCGAGGTGAAGGGTACACGCTGTAATGCTGTGAGGACAGACGCAGGTCATGGAAATGAGTCTGGTGTTTTGTTCCCTCATATAAACAGTCTGCCAGGCATTGCTGTCCTGCTTTGCTTAATTCTCCTCCATCTTTTCTCTCTTTCCCCTCTTCTCTCCCCACTCTCATTCGGGGTTTCTGTCTTCCACTCATTCACAGCTGACCACCATGAAACCATTAGCTCTCTGTTTGTGCTCCACTGGTATCCAATATCTGCCAGTGTATGTTAGCCTGACTAACAGAGGGTCCTTAAGGTGCCTTAATGGTTGGCCAACACAATTTCCATTGTGCCGTGCAGTCGGTGATTAAGAGGATGTTGATTGCAGGGGCTTTAGGGATGCCTGTACTGTAAGGGATATTTGGGTTATTGCGAGGCCTGTTGTTGCTGTGTGTCTGCGTGATTGGATGCAGTACTGGTCCCAGCAGTGCAGCAGGCAGGCATATGGCCGTGATACCGCCTTCCACTGCCTCTCATTCTGTGCTTTATAGACCTCCAGGGGGTCATGACCCCTTCCGTAACTCTTCCAAGCCAGAGATTGAGAAGAGCTAGCTCACAGGCCTGGAATTCACCACCGTGCCTTACCTCCCGTGTGATCCCTCCGCCCAGTACTTCCGTGAAATGTGTAGTCCCCATCAGGAGTGGCGGAATGAGGACAAACGGTGGTGGTGATACTTAAACAGTCACGGCTGTTTGGAGGTACACTCGCCTTCTCCTCGGGTCAGGGACTGTAGGGGACACCAGCTAAAAATGGAGCGTCTCGTCGGTGTGATAAAGCAGTGTCAGGGGGTAGCAGGGAGGAAACAATCAGTATGAACTGGAGTGGAGATGAGGTAGGAGATAGGAAGTAAAGAAGGACAGAGGACAAATGAAAGAGGAGATACAGAACAGAGGAGGCAGGTGGGGGAGAAAAAAGAAGGAGAGATAAATTGGCAAAAGAGGAGGGCAGACATGGTGTCTATGGCGTGCTGCTGAGTGAGAATAAATCATTACTCTTTTACTATTTCTACATGACTGCAGGCATTGTAAAACACACATAAAGATACCCATTAATACATATTATTACACCCTTACATCGAGCCTCCCTCTTTCAGATGATAATACCGTATCATCCGTAACGACATATTTTATTGCAAGTTGCTCAACCGCATACAGCATCTTCCCTTTTTACGCATCTACCTCCCAGCTTTTTAATGTGCATTCATAATTTAAGGCCTCTTGTCTTAAGTATTATTCTGCCCCGAACATCAAGCGACGGAGAAGTGAGAAAATATGTTGGCTGAGTACATCACGCCATTGATTATCTAGCAGGAGGTCTGGGAGGTGCATGGGCTGGTGTGTGTATGTGTGTGTGTGTTTTGTGTGGAGGAGGAGGAGGGTTTGGGGCTGCGCTATCTGCCCAGACAGAGAAACAGCTCTGATCCGCGGACTTTTTTTGGCAGACAGGCGGCATCGACTGGCAAGAGATCAACTCCCCTAGTTTGACCCTGCGTTGCTCTCACACATCAATAACGCTGTTCAAATTCCTCTGCATGACACACAGGCGGGAAGTGTTGTACCTGGAAACAGAACAGAAAACTAGGTATAGTAGGTAGGTAAGACAAAAGTGGCTTAGTCCTGTAGGACGATACGACTGAATGACTCATTTGAATTAGTCACGGATGTCAGTTTCTGTACTTATTGTTCATTTAATTCATTTGATTTATTAGTGCGTTCTTTTTGTGGAGGTATTGCCAATCAAATGCTTTGCCAGTTTAATTTAACAGAATGCATTCCTAAGGTATTTTTCCTTGCTAAGATGTCGGCAGTAATGCTCACACTGCAGATGTGCTTGAACACATATGAAATTCTTGATCGTAGCAGCCAACTCTTGATTTGATCTAAGACTTTTTTTACAGTGAAAGTTAAAGAAGAGTATGTAGCAATTCGTTCCCACATTTGAAAGCAAATTTTCACAATCTTAAAAAAAAATCACACCAAATAGAAATTAGTTAGAGCCATTAAATGCATTTTCTAAATCTTGCTCTGGTTGTGCTGCTGACAGAACTGCTTCTCCCACAACATATTATACACTGCATAAAATCATTCGGCCGTTTATTCTCAGGACCAATATAAAATAAAATACCATATTGTATTTCCTATTGTCAATCCTGTTAACGCACTATTGCGACTGTGGCAGTTACTATATATCACTGTAATGTAATCTCAGTTTAGTTCCAGGTAATGGCACATATACAGAGCGAGTCACAGAGTTAACAACACACGCTTTATAATGGTGCCCCAATACAGAGCAGGTGTATGAATAGGGATGTGTCATATGAGTGTGGTCATGTGAATGGGTCTGTGCCTGTCAACAAGCAACCAGCATTTGTTCATCCAATAGCATTCAGTACATAGGCAATCAACAGAGGGACACAAGAAACAGCTTGTGTTACTGAAGCTAATTAAAAATTTTGCTGTGTTTCCTGACTGCACCGGTGTAGTTGCTGTAAATCTTATTACAGCTTGATTTCCAAAAGCTGATTATTCCGCAACAAAATCTCTTCACAAGTACGGCGAGGCTTCCTTGTTTGCATCCTTGATTACTTGTAATCATAACTTAGCCTGAGACAAACGCACACAGTTTTGCAGCAAGAAACCGCTACTCATTTATTTAGATTTCGTGAAACATTTACAGCTCCACATGAGTCACATTTATCATTAAACGCAAGGAAGTCTGAGACTCCTTTTTGACTCTCTCCCCTTGTACTTGCCCCAGAAACTAAATCTGAGGCAAAAAAAAGAAAAAAGGAAGCGTCGCATGTAAGGTGTCTTTGAGACAGCTTTGTTTGATATATGATGACATGCAAAACGAATTTGTTAAGCACATGCTGTGGTCTTCAGTTGTCATTTGCAGCAACGGGGTGTCGGTGAATCTTTGAAGAGTTGTGATATGTCTCAAATACAGCAAATGAAATTCAACAGCTTTAAATGGCTTAAATGCAGCTAAATGTAAAACTCTGGTTCATATGGAAAAACTGAAATACTGCTACATTCGTACAAAAAAGACAGAGGCCTTATTGTAGGCCACTTCTTTTTAACAAAAAAAGAAAAAGGACATAATTGATCATTTAAGTCTGTTAGGCTATTGGACGCATTAGAGTTTAAAGATATTGAATTAGTAATGATAATGGAATATTCCCCTGTCATTAACATAATAAAGGTAATGGAAACAGCCATCTTTCACATTTCCATATTTAAAATATTTTTGGTCAAGCAGACAGCTGCGGATGAACTACGGATTGATTCTACCCAAGTATTCGTCCAGCCGTCTTCTCTGCGGGGAAAAGCCAACAACAATCCTTTCTCCCACGCACGATGTGTCCGTTGTCAATGTGTTTGTAGAGAGAGAGACAGACAGAGAGAGAGGCAAGGAGGAGCCGAGTGAATCGATGCTCCACAACGAAATACAATTTTACTCATTATAAATAGTAAAAAAAAAAGAAAATCAATATGTGGTGGTCGATGTTGATATTGTGGCAGGCTGCCACAAATAAATCAATGCATGTACATGTACAATTGTAGGTATAGTGAACAGGTAGGGATCCACTGTCTGATTTGTACACTGACAGACATTGTTCATCAATGGCAGCTCTGCCAGTGAGACGCAGTGCTCGCAGGTCAGCAGTTCAACCTTATCACCGAACATCAAATGACAAGAACCCAGGGCCTCTGCACAGGAATTTACTGCAGGTTTTAAAGGATCCTTCAGAGGATGAAAGGCTCTTTTTAAAAGGATGTAGAATAGGTCGTAAACTAGATTTGTTTATCAGACTTTAATGGCACATTATGTAGGAAGATGTAGTTTGGCTAGATGTCAGAGTTTTATCAGGCACACAAAAGACAGGCCATCACAATAAAACGAGGTACCTCTCTTTCACACAAAATTGCGTAGACGCTAAAGCATGCACACACACGCGTACCTGTACATACACAAAAAACTGCAGGGTGGTACTTATCAGTCTCCACTTCACTCACCTCCAAAGTGCTTTGTTTTTGCACCATATCTCACTCAGTTTTCCTCAACTAACCCACAATTTGCCAGAGCTGCCAATCAATATGGTCGACATGGAGAGACTGCCACAGACATCTCATGTAGGACAAATTAGGAGGGGACATCGGTCCCTTTGCTCACACGCTTCCAGTTGAGTATATTTTAGGCTGGGGGAAACATTTTGTCTTTTGGGCTAATACAAGCGTATCATGGTCGTACTGCTCCTACAGGGCCTGTAGCTCTGTTAATACATGCACGGCCTAATCAAGGGGAAGAGAGAGAGAGAGAGAAATTCCTCATGTGAAGCCGTGGGGCCACACATCCGTGAAATAAAGGATTCCTTCATGTTCCTGCATGAGCTGTGTACAGTTTTTTTTTTTTTTTTTTTAATCAACCACTTTTAACTAATGGCTTGTAGGCAAGGTGTGGGACGATTATTTCCACCAAGTCAATTAGCGGTGGTATCTGCAAAGCTGTCACTTTGATGAAAAGCGATTTGTACATCCATGTCTAAGTTTGCTGCAGGTATTTCCACCGCACCGTAGACGAACCGCACAGTGCCCATGCAGCATTTAAAATAATTGGATGACAGATGAGTGTTACTTGTACCGCCCTCTTTTTGAATCATGCGTTCTCTTCAGCTGCGGCATATAAAAACGTGGGACCCACTTTTACAGAATTTTCCCTGCAGAATTTAAAATGTACTGATCTGTTAAACAGGTCTCGGTGGGTTGTCAGGATTTCGGGAAATATGGAAAATGTACTTATAAATCCTCGAGCCAGTGTTATTTGCCAGCTTTCTTTCGCACAGCTTACGATTGGCCAGGTGACCGTTCCCACTCGCAATTTATTGCTTACATTGATGTCTCTCTGCCATGAAATATGGTGTCACTGAGAACTAACTACAGTTTAATGGTGAAAAAACACTAATGATATACCTACAGGTGCCGCTAATAGCAAAAACACATCTTGACGTATGGAAAGAAAGACTATACTTTCTGATGATTTGGCATAAAAAATGGGCTGTTGTAATCATAGGTGAGATAAGACAGTGACAGCAGCCTTCCATGAAATAGTGGTTTGTTGTAAAATAATTGTTGCAGGTGTGCATTTTGTAGATTATCTCGATTTTCAGCAAATATTGTAAAACAACGCTGACTATCTCCAGCCCACTTTCAGCCTAGTTTTGTTGGGAAAGTTTCCCCATCGCACTTTTAGAACCCAGCAGAACACAGTCCTCATCCAGTCCTCTACTATTAGGACTGACTAACTTTTAAATGCATACTATTAATGGACTTTAAAGCACTCGCTAACCTGGCAACATTTAATGCTACAAACAACCCACAATGCAGCACTCTCTATAGGAGCCGGTGTTACTCTTTACATTTCAAAAGAATATCAGCTATTGTGAATACATAAATGCTTATTCCTCTAACTGTGATACAACCACCACTTTAAACATAATATCCAGAAGAAAATATTGCATATTTGGAGCATTAAATATAAATACAGATTTCAGATTTTTACACATTTTCCATGATACTTTACTTGCAAAGCTTGAGCATCTATGGTGGAAGTTTCAGAAACCAATACAATACCTGGTTACTGTACAGTTTGGACAACAAATGAGATTACACTGTATTTCTTCGTTACACATTTAAAAAGAAAAATCCCTGACATACAGAGTTAAAGGCAGTTTTTCAATCATATGTGAAGTAGTGCTTCTCTTACATTTGTTTTTGGCTATTGCCCCTTGGCCTTGTTGACAAGTTATGTTACACTGACTGATAACACAGCTCGTCTGTGTAGGGATTACTGTTGTACATCCTGCTTGAGGCCCCTGGGAACGCCATGCTGTATCATTCTGTCAACAGTTAGTGCTCTGAGAGTGCTCTACTTTCTGTGCGTTAGTGTTTGTGTGTGCGGTGCTATATTTCACACTGCACCGTCCTCTGCCAAAATCAGCTACCCAGCTTCCTCCCTCATCTTTCCTTTGCCTTGGAAAACACACTGCTCTGCAGCCTTGATGAGGCGGGGCTGAACTTTGAGCCCCACCCAAATCGCTGCCTGAAAAACGTACATCATCATCATCCCAACTCCGAACCTGCCTTTTGTAGGACCCAACAAAAACCTCCACACCACATAAATCTCCCTGACAGAGTGATGTCTCACCAATGAGACGCTCAGGGCTGCATGCCAACCTGCCTTTTTACTCTTAAAAACGAAGAAAACAAGCCATGCTTCTGGGGTTTGGACGAGTGCCACACGGTCCACAAAGCCCCTGTATCTTTGTAAAAGTGGGATTAAGAATTCATTTAACACAGGCATATGCTGTATCGGGACAGTGGTGGGAGCTCTGCTGTACCTTAATGGTCCCAGCCTGTGCTGACAGATAAGTTGAGCTCAGTTGCTCTGGACCAGCGGCTCCATCCACTTCTTCCCTCTAAATGAAACAGACTGTTATTCTTTCCAACAGGCCATACAGTAGCCCTGTCCATCATTAACCCTATGAATCACGTCTCTGCACTTGCATCAGCTCCCTCAGGGGTATATCATTGCCTTGCCTCTTAATCTGGGCAGATTTCCGTGCCGGGTCCACAGTATAGGGTTCTGTTTTTAGCGAACAGCTTGCTCGTGTTATTGTGCAACTGTACTGCATTCCACAGTCTGCCCACATTTGCCATAAAATGCTACGGTTTCAGGTGTTTTTGCACTGAAATGCAAGTCAGTTCACATGTGCCCTTCAGAAGTGGTTAAACTGAACTTTACCCAGCATGGCTTTTATGGGGAAAATGTTTTGCTGTTTTTTAGCCCTGTTAGCTGACATTATCACAGCCATGCAAAGCACCATATGTGGCTCACGTCGATGCTAAATTGAATGTTGAGGGATTTGTTCCATAGAGAGCGGAGGCTACAGTTCCGCTGGTAAGAAAGATAAAAAGAAGTCATGCCTCCAAGCTGCTTCATGCTGTTTTGGAGGTCAATTGCTTCTTCAGAATGATCCCATTAATCTGTAGGCTGTAAATATAGGCTAGTTTTGTAGAAAGTCTGTATTTTCTCTTTAATTCTGGTTTGAACTGCCATGTCAAAGTAATTCATATGCACGGTTCTTCCTCAATAGTGATGCAATGAGTTGTAAAGCAATTTATCCAATTGGATTCTTCATGCTAAGATAAAGAGAGACAAGGAGAGGTATCTCAACTCACCGATTTAACAATATGATTACATACAAGCCCTTACCAGCATGTATCTACTTGTAATTGGAGGGACATTTTTTTTAACCTGTTGCACTACCTGTTTGCAGGAGTTGGAAGGTGTAGTCGAGGGATTAGTGAGAAAGTAGTATTCAGTAGAAACGCTTCCACACATCTTTCAGACTGCAGAAATATTATTAATCCATCTGGAATATCCTGATTTCCCCACTTTTTGGGCAAAGCATGCACGGTCAGTCACCATTAAACCAAGTGCAAATGTTGAGAAACAGGCTGGCAGGAAACAGAAATAATAAAACCGTGAGCAAACAGTGCCTTGTGCAAAGAAAGTGAATGGATGAATACATTTTAAACACAGTGGATGATCATCCACAGCATGCATATTAAGTAGAGATGCTCACTCAATAACTTGTGTTGTTTTAATTAATTAATTCAGCAACACAATGGCTTGTAGATAACTTTGAGTCTGAGGTCTTTGTATCGGTCCATGCAAAATGTTTACTCTCTTACTCGACGTGGTTGCTTGAGCTGAAATGTCTTTTCTGTGAACAGCTCTTATCTGGATCCCTCGTTGAAAATGCTGTTGGTTTCTTTAGAAAGCCGAGATGCAGCATTGACCCCTCTTAGAGAAGAAGAGTGTTGTTGTAGAACCACAGGCCCCCTCCTCTCCCCCCGCCTGTCACTTCAGACAGCCTCTCACTGGAGAGCTCTCTCTCAGATCGGCACTAAACTCTCTCCTTAGTCTCAGGAAGTGTTGGAGGAAGCACTCTCAGCCTAGTAGGCTTTTCTTAGACTCCTAGGTCTCATTGCATATTCATAGCCCCCTCCACAGTTGAGGGTATCAAGTTTATAAAAAGAACAAAAGACATGCAAGCTTGAATTATTTACTGATATACTGTTAATATTCACTGTCATTCTGGAAAACACATTAAGGTTTAAACATCACCGTTTCATATTTAAAAACATTGCTTCGTTCGCGTAGACGGTGAAATAATGCTGCTGTCTTTGATCGCCAGCATGGAGGCCATTTTCCCATGAGCTCAAACACTTTTATGCATCACTCTCCATTGCCACACAAATAATGCAAAGACACTTAACGCCGTAAGTGGGAAATTGAGAGGCTGCAATTTGTCATCAGATCTTAGAGCGCTGAGTGTGTCCACCTGAACAACACATTCAAGTGTTGTGCAAATCCAACAGCACCAGACACTTACACTCACTACATTAAGTGTGAGCAAGCGTGCAAGCGTCCAAATGTTTTTTTAATAAATCATGGAGAAAAAAGAAGTCATCGTTTTTAATGCAAAATACAAATACAAAATACCGGGATGTTTTGGAATGAAGAGCTTGGTTTCAAAATGACTGTCTTCCTGAAACAAGACACTAATAGCTGCAGTAACAAGTTTTAATTTGACATTTCAAACAAACAAACACCTTTTCCTAGTCCTAAGACAGAGCCATAAGTGGTTCTGTTATAAAAGGTTATCACGACGCATAGTTCAGTCAGATAATGCATAAGATGTGTTGTAATTCACCCAGACACAACAGGAATTCACAGGCCAAGTCCTTAATTAGTCTCACATGCAGTAAGTCCACATTGAGGTGCTAGGAGAAAACTTATTTGATTTAGTCTGGTATAATTGGTTTAAAATGCCACCTGGTTTTAAACCTCAGGGTCTTACTGAGGGCCAAAACAATAGTAAACACAGATAGATTACATCTGGTACTCTATATCAACTTACTGGGCATTGTCTATTGTACACAGTACAGCACAGTACAGTGTAAAGCTGATTGTGACCAACCCACAAACAGTAGATTTTGCCAGCGGGCCAGTGTGTTTGTACATTCCAACCTCTTTTCTCAGATGACATCAGTCCCACGAGGCAAAATTCAAACGCTCACGTAAAACAAGTGCCCACAAGAGAGAGAAAAAGAAAGAAAAAAGAAGTGATTCCTGCGGTTGGATTCAAGCGAGAGCACCCTGTGCTCCTCTTGATTAATAGCCAACGTGTCTTGCTGAGAAGCCGTACTCTGCCACGGCTGGGGGTTCGGACTGAGAACGAGGTAGTGGCTGACAGTGGTGAGCTATGTGCCGCTCTGCTCCGCGGGAGGTAATGAATCGGTGCGGCTGCCGGGCCTGAAGTATAGACAGCAGGAGGAAGAAAAGTGATCAGTCTTTCAGGGTGAGGTACTACTTGTCCAGCATGCTGGCCGCTGATAGCAGGAGAGAGACAGAGCATGAAAGAGAGGGGAAGGGCCGAAGAGACGGTCTGTGTGAGAGAAGGAACAGTCAGAGGGAGAGTGATTAAGAGAAGGAAAGAGGTAGATAGGAAGCGAAAGCAGGTAGAAATGAAGGGAATATGTGGTCACAGACAGGAAAAAGAGGAAGAGAAGGTGGGGTGTCACCCAGTCTGTTAACATTTCTGGGGAAATTCTCTCCCTTACTGTTCCCCCACAACACTCCTTAAACCACCACAGAGGGGGTTCATTATTCTCACTTTACTCCTCCACTAATTATCGTTATCATTATGGGGGATAATTACCATTTCACTGCCTAACACTCATGTAGCCCCGCTCAACTCTGAGTCACACACAAGGTTATCAATAGCTGCTCAATTGCAGTCTCATCTGCCTAATTATACGATTTGGGCTTTGTGATAACTGAATAGGATGTGAAATCTAGTATTATGCCTTGTGAGGACTGGTGAGACGTGGAAAGTCAGCAGAAGACCCTGAAATAAACCAATGCGTGTGGAGCCTGTTAATTAAAAGCTGTAGCTTTCGCTGGAATATAAATCAGACGAATATCCAGGGTTATGAAACAACTGGAAGTCTTCAAGATATCCTGCAAGCTTCTACAGAGCTGCGTACACAGTGAGCGTTAAACACAATCCTGTGAGACGAAACTTCAGAGCTTCTAGCTTTGATTTCCTTCACTCGTTCCTTGTAACACATTGCTCAAAGAACTCTTTTTGAAATAACTGATTTCAGGGGCTCTGTTTTAATTTCTTCACTAGGATCTTCTCTCCGTTATCTCACACAATTAGCACCAATTCAATCAGTTCATATTACAATAATAATGAAAAGCCACAGCAGCATGCAATTGTTCCCCAGACCTGCGTTACAATCGCTGGCCGTGACTTATACTGAGCTTAGTAGCTGTGTTTGTCAAGGTTTTTTTTTTAATCCCTCTGTGGCATTTTGGAGTTGCAGCTGACGCCTCGAACCCGATGAATGCTCTCTCCATCTGCTGCAGCTCAACACTGCAGTACGAGGCTGACACAGGCCTAATCAGCGGGAGAAATTCATTAGACGTGTCCTCTGTTAGCAGAGAGAGAACGCAGAGCTGAGCCGAGACGAGGTCTGGAATGGAAAAGAGGGCACGGGGGCATGGGTGCAGAGGGTAAGAAGAAGAGGGGAGAGAAGGTGACGGGGGGGGGGATGGTTCAGTAAGCGTGTGACAGACAGTTGGGTCAGACTGGAGGAATGTGTGCCACAGAGGAGCTCATGACAGACAGGAGGCGCATTCTCTTTGACCCCAATTACCAGAGGTGTTTCTTTCCACCAGCTAATCCATGGCATATAGGGTGGCCCCCCCTCTGCACCGTGGAGATTTGGGTTTTCCAGCCTTTTGTTTTCCCCTACAAGTCATATGGATGGTGGCAAAGTTCTGCTGACCTCAAACTAGTAATCTCTCTGTACCATAACACATGGACTTTCATCAATGTGGGTCTTTTTGTAGTAGGCCTGCAGCTAATGATTCTTATTATCATTGATTGACTGTATCAAATATATATATATTTTTTTGATTAATTGTTTAGGGTATAAAACTAACTAATTATATTATTAGACTAATCGTTTCAACCCTCTTTTCTAGTTCACTATAATGCCTATAATTAACTATTCTTGAAGTGCACGTAATGTGTTGTTGTTGCCTTTAATAATCAGAAATATTTATCCCCTTCTGGTTATATTCTGCACCTCAAAATGTTAGTTAAGAAATCATTAAAAGATATATTTTTGTTTATTTGTTTATTGCTGTTTATATATATATATGTATTGAGAATTTTCAATGGACTTTTTAATGAGTAAACTTTTATTCTGCCTCTCAAAATTATTTGCATTACTCAAGTGTTTTCCATTCAACCGCAGCAACGTTTTCCTGGTGTCAGGAGATTATCTGACCACCACCTCTTCTTACTTCTTTCCACAGAGACACTTATGGACTCCACCACAGCCACAGCGGAGCTCGGCTGGACAGTCTACCCCGTGTCAGGGTCGAGTGACAACAGCGTAAGTGACATGCGCTACTTTCACTAGGATCTGCTTAATTCAATTATTATTTAATGAAAAAAAGATGAGGTGTGAGGTTGCCCTCTCTTTTGTTAAATGTAAGTGCAGCTAATGTGTAAATTTGTTAAATTCCCCATGATAACTGTCCTGTGTGTGTGTGTGTGTGTGTGTGTTTTGGTTTCTCACTCTGAGGTCAAAGATCAATTAATGAGCCTGCCTCGTGCCCAGAGTGAGCTTAATCATCCCCCACCCCCAATTGTTTTTATTAGATATTAGTGTAGTTCATCAAAGAACCAAATATTCACTCTCCCCAATTTCTTTTAGGTTATTCTCCCATAAATGATCCATTTTATTTTACATTCAACCTGAGATGAACTTTCTGGTTCACGACAAACACAGTAAGAATGAACAATCATAAACTTAGCTAAATATGTGTGTTCGTATGCCAGGCTAGAAGCTACGTGTTATATGGGTCGTGTTGGTGTTTGATGCACAGTATTTCCACATGGTTTGCCAGTGCATTGGTTCCTCCTAACCACATGCAAGCCAGTCCCACTTAAAGCCAGCCAAAACCAGAGTCTCAGTCTCCTTCACTACTTTCCCCACCACAAGATTTAGACTTCTTAGAATGGGTTCAAAAGAGAGAAAAAATGTTGTAGACTTATTTGCTGGTGCATTTTCAAAAAACCACTGCCGATTTTATTCAATTATTTATGCTTCTGTGGTTTGTATTAAAGATGGTTTGAATTAGACTATCATGCTGCGTCCTTTTTGCACAAAAAAAGAAGTGAAAAATGGCAACATAGAGCGCTGGCCTTCAACAGTTCCATGATACAACTTCAGAGTTGTTCACCAATAATTTAGGACAACTTCATCTCTCCCAACCTGAGGGCATGTTTTCTCCTCCCTGCTAATTCCTACAAAGCAAAAAAAGACGCCTGGTTTCCTTTTCTCTCGCCAGCTCTGGATCCAATCTGCACGGAGAGAGCTTGTGCACACACACACACACACACACACACACACACTGACTCCAAAGACAGTTTACATCACATCTTCCTTTCATCTATGAATGTTTTGCTGAATCCAACATTTTTGCACTCAACCCGTATTTCATAATCAGATTTAATACTAAGTGGAAACTTCAGGCAAAAAAAGTTGAACGCTAAGGCTGCTGTTGCAAACTGTTTTGTGCAGTGAAAATGCCCACTGTGGCCAAAGTGAGGCCAAATGACGGTCTAAACATCAAACTAAAGACCTCTAAACTCTTCAAGAATCATCTTTGTTCTGGGAACATGTGGTGTACCGCCTGATTCAGTGGTAGTTTTCTCTTCCACAATCAAATATCCTCACATTTGACTAAAAGGTATATCTGAGAGGACTCTTACTTCCTGCTTTTTATATAATTCCATGCAATGATATTGTTGTTACCCTGTATCCCTCTCTTGAAGTGCAATGAAATGAAAGTCCCTAAGCCCCCCGGATTTCATCAGGTATAAGTTGGTCTTATCAGCGTGGGCACCGAAGTTTTAAGATGATACGGCAGAGCTCGTCAAAAGCGCAGTCCATTGGAAAGTGAAGAGTGAGAGCGATGAAGATAGCTTGTCCCTCGTGGCTCGGGGCAACAGGTGTGGAAACAGAGCTCGCTCTCCCTCTCAGTATAACAGCAAGAGGTGCTTTACAGAAGCTATTGTCTTACACACATATAGGCATGGCTTCATGGGCTTAGCCGGTGGATCAGTAACATCCAGCAGAGCGCCGCACCAGCAGTTGGCTTTCACTACTCTGTACAGCTTCATGAAATATATCCTAACTTGACATGTGATACTATGCGGCACAATGGAAATGCAAACAAGTAACAGTGGGATATTAAGTCAGAAATGTTATGGCAGTTGGTGTTATTCCACTGCTTTATTTTACAGCATATTTGAATATGGCTTATCAAACTATTATTCTAGGACATTTCTTCATGTATAGCTATAAAATCAGCTTTATACAGTAGGTTTTTGGAAGTGATTTGTGTAAAACAAAATTACAGTTCAGCTTCTGTAAATCATGTTTTATAACCCTCTTTCTGTATAGCCAAGGCAGTTCCTACTTTTTAATTATGCAGAGTGACAACCAGACTTGCGCTGTCCCTGAGCCAGACAAGCAAGACATCTTCATTATTCTCGATAGCAATGGCGAAAACGCAGACAACCAATGAAATATTTACCGAATCTGAATTCATCCCGCGGCAGTTGAGGAAGTTTTCTGACTAATGTTCTGAGATTCTGGCAATAAGACACACGTATCACATGCCTCACTCCACCCACACAGGGAAACTGCTGCAGTCAGTATAGTTGGACTATCATGCAGACCTGTCTCTGGGCAACGTTGTGAATACTTAACCCCAAGTGCACCCATACACGCAATAATAATAAATATTAAATAATAAAACAATGTTAATACGTTTAAATATCTGCTGCTGTTTCACAAGTTTGTATTTTTTTCTATTGACCAGCAGAATACATCCAGAAAAGAAGTTAAAGAGGAAAAAACCTCTCCTGCCGTTCACATTACTTCTTATGAAACGCCTCAACAACTGCAACTAGTTAATGTAGTTACTGAAAGATCGTGACCCATTGAGAATCTATGTGACATGGAGTCAATGTATAGCCGGCCAGCAGAGCAGTGTTAAGTGGTCAATGTTTTTTCTTCTGAAGTGGAGCTGAGAGACGTGCGGACATCAGGTCAGACCTCCTGACCGGCTCTCTCGTACGCTGAAGCACCGAGAACAGCAGCCATTTACAAATAGACGTACGGCCTCAGGGAGCACACGGAGCTTCCATGGAAGGAAAACTGAGGTCTCCTGCATAGGCGGAGGACATAATGAGGTGCTGTGTGTGCGTGGGTTAGGTTATCATTATGGATATGTCACAATGTGCTGTATCAGGATATATCCAGTGTCACTTGGGGACAGGGCACACAGCAGACTTTTGCACAAAGACAATATGTAATGCATGTTGCAAAATGGTTTTTAGACAAATCAGTTCCTTGTGATTTATCAAAGACACTGCGTATTGTACTAGAATTCCTTTGGAATAAGATTGGGGTTGTTTACATATAATTGTGGGCATGTGTGGCAGACCGACATGGCATGCTTTTTTCACGTAGCCTTTCTTTTTCTTTTACAAGTAATTTGTTGAGCATATTTCGTCGTATTGGACTCGGTGGGATTGAAATTGACCGCAAATTTGTGACTGTGACAATTAAAGTCTGTGAAATTTATATTTTAGGAATTGTGCAAAGAAATATGCAAACATAACCCATATGTACCTTTTGCAGAATGGGGCTAAAAGATGGAATTGTTCTCCTAGTTTCACATGTTGTGCATTAGTAGTGGACAGTGGTAATTGGAGCTGACTGCAGCAGACAGTTCTACTTAAGTCTCTGTGTGTGTGTGTGTGTGTGTGTGTGAGTCTCTCCTCGCTATGAAGCCCGGTCTCCTGAAGGATTTGGCTCCCATGGCCTCTCTCGTAGTAATTGAATGCAGAGAGTGGGGTGTCATTTGTCCTCTGTCCCTCAAGGGAAAGAACTCTTGCTCTGACAGATTTCCCACAACTGCAAATGGGGACGACTGTGCCCCGGGAGTTTTCCACAGGGTCTCTCTCCTTGCTTTTGTGTGAATAATTTATTTGCTTCTGTCAGTGATAGAGCGGCGATATGTAACGTGGCTCTGGAATGTGAAGCTAGTTCAGGTTAATTCGAACCCTGCAATGACAAGACGTGATAAATACACAGTTCATGTTATGCCAAAACAATGAAACTGTTAAATCTTGGGAGTGTTTACACAGCTATATGTGACTGATGTGTCACTCTGACCTACTGTGGGTTGTAGAACTGTATATTTAACTTTAACTTTAAGATGTATATATTTATACAAGTTGTGTTTATTGCTACTTTCTCATTGCCTGTCATGAACTACTACTACTTTTGATTAGGTAGTAATAGAATTTAAAAGCTATAAAACAACCTCTCGAATTACAGTTTAACCCAGTGACGGGTGCACTAATGGATGCTCTCCTTTGCTTTGGGGGTGATTCTTCCTTTTAGTTTTCCAAATAACAGTTTTACAGTCATTTAAACAGCACTGAAAGACCGTGACGGCGGTCAACAACTCTTCCACTTGCGCTTGCCAGACAGATCTCTTTATCAAAAATCTGCCCGGTTGATGACGAGCAGTGTCCATAAAGAGTGTACTTATGGTCAACGTTTTCAAACTTGTTGACCGTCCGCACTTTGGCTAAGTTTTTGTGGTGGCGCAGATGTACAGGAAATTGAAAACTCTGAACTCTGACAGCTTGATTGTGTTGCTCGAGTCTTGCACATTGTAAGAGTGTAGTAATCCCAACAGAGCAATATAACGGGCAACGTATCAAAAGCTATGTGTCTGTTTGCAGACTCTTGGCTGCTAATGCTGGCATGATTGTGGATATCCTTCAACATGAGGACAATCTCAAGGTTTCTTCCTCTCTTTTAAATGAGGATGTGTGTTTTTTTATTTTTTATATTTATTTTTTTTTGCTTTCATTTAGGATTAACGGCTGGAAGTTGTTGATTTTACCTTTCAAGTTGCTGTAATCAGGCTATAACTGTAATCAAGCCTGTATACAAATGCATGTCTTGTGTGTTCTTGAGCACTTAGCACTGAACCCTTCTGTGCTTGCTAACCAATTTGGATTAAAGTGTCAGTTAAATGGACAAGATGTAAATGTAACATTGGAAAGTATGTGGATCCTGCGTATTGCGTGCTTACAGAGGAGTTCCCTAATTAGTTGCTACCAAGAGGTCCAAGAGGACGAGGCTTGTTTTATCCTTTTTGAATTGTGAATGAGGCAAAAAGCTGTCTTTGGTGAATTGCCTCAGCTGAAGTTGTAACTCTAGTCTATAACTCAGCCTTGACAGTGCGTTCCGCTCGGTTTTTACAGATGAAGCAGAAACCTACTGTCATGGAGACGTATGGATCGCAGGTCAGCTGAACTTTTCTCTCGCTCCTGGAGTGACGGAGGAGATATTGATTCTGAACCTCATTCTCAGTGAGCGTCATTGAACTGTAGCACCTCATATAACACCAGAGGAGAGGAGCAGCTGACATATTGCAGTCTCTACTAGCCCTGCCATCGTCTAACCACCACAATATATATTCGCTTCAGACAGGTTTTCTCTCACAGCATAATATAAATTACAGACACACCCGTTAGTGAACCCAAGGCTCATGTGGGAAAGTAGTTTTATTAACAAAGTAGACATGGCCTGACAACAGTTCAAACTGTTGAAAAACCAGCTTGACTGGCAGCATGGCGGAAGGAGCAGGAATTTGTTTTGGAAACCGTACAAGTGCGTCCCACACGCTTTATCTAAACATCAGGTATCCACTCTTGTCACACAGAGTGAGAGTACACTGTACATGCAGGTGCACTCCTTGTGTTTGTTTTAGTCGGCTGGGAATAATGAATAGGTAACAACAGGTTAACTGAAACACTGAAAATTATTTGCCAACGCTATTTGCGATCATTAGGATCATTAGACTCAGGACACCAACGAGAGCAATTAAAACATAAAACAGAGTATTTTTGTTTGGAGCCAGTCGCGCGTTTTGTTTCACACCATTGGTTTATTTCATCGTAAGCGTATGTTTCTGTGCGTGGTGTTTCTCAGAGGAAGGAGGCACATCCAGTGCAAATGAGCTCTTGATAATATTTGGTATGCCTTTTGGTTATTAGGAAAATGCCTTTGATCATTGTGGTCTTAAAACATCTGTTTATTTTATGTTATAGTAATGCACTATTCTCTGTAGCCCTATGGCTGTTGATTCCCACACTCGGAACAAGAAAAACAACATTTTGCCAAATGTAACAGGATCTCGTTAGAATGAGCTGGGGTTTTTGTTTCCATCACCATCTGAGGGCAACTCATCCCGTCTAACTAATCCATTTTGACATTCACCACCAGGGTTACCTCCACCTTCCGTACTTAAAACACATGACCACCCTATTACAGCACTCTCGGTGAGAAACAGAGGAAAGAGCTGTGAAAATGAAGACGTTTCTTCTTATTTCACACTCTACGCTTGATCGTTAGGCTCTTATTATGCTCCATTTTCTCCCCTCCACTGGCTGTGATGAAAGCGGGGCAAAGAGGCCATGACAGGACAAAAAGGGGCCCTCCATCAAAACGCATTTTGTTTGGGGTCTTTTCGAGCCTGGCTCAACCCTTCCCCCCACATCACTGCCAACACTTTCCCCTGCAGTTTCCCCTGTCTGCGTCCCTCATTAGCAGCAACCCCCACCTGTCTCCACATTCATTTTATTAAACTGCAATTGTCCAACAGCTCTGTGCTCTGAAGAAGCGGACTGTCTGCCCTTGTTTAATTGGCCCACAGCCTCCCCACTGCTCCTCAACAAGTGGGAAGGTCAATGGCTGCTCATGACCTGGGATGATGATGTCTGCCAGTGCAGGCCAAAAGACAGATTTATCCTCAAACCATACCAAGAACCTGAAACTTGTAGTCCTAGCTGCTGTCTTTGTCTGATTTTTAAAGCTACTAGAGAGACAATCGAATCACATTGCATCACTTTGTGTGATGCTACAGTAGAATTCAACTTGCATCCACATGTGGTGTGATTATAATTTCATGATCAAATAAAAATTTAAAGTTTTACAGCTAAATTGGTGTTACTATCAAAATGTGCTAACTCTGATTTAAAACAACCCACTGTTTTTGGAAGTGGACTAAATTCTAACTATAACACACAATTGTTAAAATATATTTTTACTTTTGAAAACTTTGCTCATTAGGCACATTTGGAAGAAAGGCCCAGTTTTGAGAAGTAACATTCAGATAAAGAGGTTCTTCTTAGTGTTTTTTGTTATGCTGCATTATATTTATTCTCATTATTATTTTTGGCTGCACATTCTTTTCTGTTTAGGTTGGCTCTTGCTGTGGTTTTGGGTCAAGCCAAGCATCACACTAGGGGTGATTAATTAGGACATGGGAATTAAGAACTAAAGCAGTTCTAATTAGTCAGAAAGTGTTTGATAGAACACCGGTTTGTAAAAAGAGGGGTGACTTTCTTCTCCCAACCTGTCAAAATCTGTCAAAATCCTCACTAAGAGGGCACTAATTTGAGAAATTATATCAGCTGTGAAGTGAAGAGTGAAGGGGGGAGGTCGAGCGGTAGAAGCAGTGGAGGGTGCAGCTGATGCAAAGCTGCTCTTGAGGGTTGAGAAACAGGGCTTTTGCTTGGCTTAGATGCCGAGGTCAAGGTCACGACCTGCCTGGTGGTTAGAGTGCATGGTGTTTAAAGCTGGTTTGATCCATGGCCAAGGGGCAGGACAACCACAGAGGTTGCATCTGGAGTCCGTACACTCAGAGGGAGTGCTCAAATTGGTGTGCAGTGTGTGGACTTTAAAGTAGAACAGCACACCCTTAAAACTTGGAGTGAAAATTGCCCCTGGATTATTCGTTATATGATTACCTGTGTAATATGATTGTGCCAGTTTAGTTTGACCGTAGTGACACGAGCTTTCACTACAATGTTAATAATTGAATGTGTCCTATTAAGGCTCAATAAAAATGTAGGAGACACTATCACACAAACCAGAACCTCTCTGCTTTGTTGAAGTGTCCTTTATGAGAGGACAGGAAAGGAAAGGGTAAACGTCAAAGCTGTCTGCCTATACAAAGCAGGGTATATATTTTTTAACATCCCAATATGTCATTTTTTCTTTAAAAAAAAAAGAATACTAATACTCAAATGAAAACTCCATCCATCCATCCAACCAACCATAATCTATACCGCTGACACTGGTAGCCAGTCAATCACAGGGCTTTGAAAACATTTAGCCGTAATGTGCAGCTACACATTTTAAAAATGTATTGGCAGAATTGGAATATAATATTTATAAGTATATTTTCATTAGCGTATCATCACCTGAAAATAACAATTGTTACGTGTTCGTTACCTTCTAGAGAGTGCCTTTTTTGTGAGTTTCATGACCATCATAGGTTCTCCTACATGCTTGGAAGGGAGATTGAGTGGAGGGGTTATCAGTTTATTGCAATCTGCAACTTCACCTCTAGATGCCACTAAATCCTACACACTAAACCTTGGACAAACTTATAATGCCAATAATTGTTGTAAATAATTACTTTATTTACTTAATTAAACAAATTAGAGTAAGGGTCCAAGTTAGTACGGTGTAAGTAGCCTTGTTAATATACCAGTATTATTTCAAGAAATGGGAGGACATGCTGAATAGGCTGGTTTTCATTTGTTACGTTAGACTCGTCTAATGCATCCATGTGGGTTATTAGAGACGTTTTAATTAGAGATATTGTTTCCTTGCACCACGTAATCAATTTAATCAAAATATTGCCTGAAGCTGATTAGTCCTAGTAATCAATGTATTATAAAGTCTTGTCGCTGCAAAATAGGTATCAGCGGGGGTTTTATGACAATTATATTAACAGGAAACATGCAGGCCATTTACTGCTTTACAGCTCAATTGCACTTAATTGCATGAATCCGGTTAACTATGTGCCTCAATTACCAATTGCATTTTTTTGAAAAAATTCTTTATTTAAGTCAGACTCCTTCTAAGAGTAAATGTAAACATGTTAACTGTTTATGTCTTTCCTTGGCCAACAGTGGGAGGAGGTGAGCGGTTATGATGAAAACATGAACACCATTCGGACGTACCAGGTCTGCAATGTTTTCGACAACAACCAGAACAACTGGGTACGGACAAAGTACATCCGGCGTCGTGGTGCTCAGCGGATCCATGTGGAGATGAAGTTCTCGGTGAGGGACTGCAGTAGCATTCCCAACGTGCCGGGCTCCTGTAAAGAGACTTTTAACCTCTATTACTACGAGTCTGATTCCGACACAGCCACCAGAACCTCGCCGGCTTGGATGGAGAACCCCTGGATCAAAGTTGACACCATTGCAGCAGACGAGAGCTTCTCCCAAGTGGACCTAGGGGGCAGAGTGATGAAGATCAACACCGAGGTTCGGAGCTTCGGCCCTGTGTCACGAAACGGCTTCTACCTGGCCTTCCAGGACTACGGCGGCTGTATGTCGCTCATCGCTGTTCGTGTCTTTTACCGAAAGTGCCCTCGTATAATCACTAATGGGGCGCTGTTCCTGGAGACGCTCTCGGGAGCAGAGAGCACCTCCCTGGTGGCTGCACGAGGTGTTTGCATCCCAAACGCAGAGGAAGTGGACGTGCCCATTAAGCTGTACTGCAATGGAGACGGAGAATGGATGGTGCCCATCGGACGCTGTATGTGCAAGGCTGGGAACGAGGCTGTGGAGAATGGGACTGTTTGTCGAGGTATGTTCCTTATAATACGTAATTAAGTCTAACAGCAGAGTAATCCAACATACAGTTTATGTCTGGTAGTACACACTCTTCACTGTGAGCTGTTCCAGGGATCTATTCAGTCCCATTCAAATGATGATGGTATCATGGACGATGATGATATATGGACATACATTCTGTGCATAGATTATCTAACAGAAGCCATCACCATATTTCCAGAAAAAGGATAATCACGCCTCCACAAACATGTTCAGTTCAGGTCTTCTGAGCTGCCATAAAAGGATGGGAGTTGCTTATCACAGGTGTTTGGTTGCAAATTAACAGCTTGTCAGGGAACAAATTATTAATTACTTTACTTCCTGTGGACCTTTTAAAGCACATCTGCAATAAAACCTCCAGTCTATTACATAAATATTATATGTAAAGAGGTGCATAAAATGCATTTTCAGTCATTTTGTTAGCACGGGATGTGAAAGAAGCACCTCTCCATGCATGTTTAACAGAACTCATGCTTAACAGAAATTCAAAGAATATACAGACAGCACATTTCGATCTGTCTGTGCTGACCTTTTGTTGGTAGAATCCCTCCCTCCATCTGCGAGGACTAAGAGGGTATTTTTCAAAATTGCCTGCATTTCCCCACGAATTGGAATCCCTTACAGGCAAGTCGATTTTGGCTTTTCAAAACATCAATGCACCCAACATTTACCTGTGCCATGCCATATCCGCGCTCTGGCAGGTGGTATTTGGTCAACGTGCTTAGAGATCTAGATCTCAGCGTGTAGCCGGCAGACTGGAGCCGTGCTGCTTCAACCCAGCACAACAAACCACCCACCTGTGTTTTGAGATCGGTGTTTTGCTGCCTCTCTTATGCACGCGTGTAATTACAACACATCCCCCAGTCTCCTGTGTGCGGGGAAGGGAAACGTGGTGGGTGCTGCCTCACAAACACTGCCAGGCCCGTTCGATGACTACTAATGAGGACAGGCGCCAGCTCCTCCTTATGGGATACAGGCCACGCAGAGGCACATGAAGATCGCTATTCTGCTGTAGCAAGCTTCTCTGAATCCACGTCGCCACATAATTACACAAATCTGCTTGTTTTCTGACCTACATGTAATTCACTGCATGTGGTGGATTGGAACATCTCAGGGGTGTCCTCAGTCATGGTAGTTTTTTTGTGCTAAGCAGGATTATATAGTTAAATGCTGTCAGCTCAAAAGGGGTAAACGTGTTTCATTTATATCCTCGCACCGCTGGGCAGGAGCCCTTTTTTGTGGGTGTAGCATTTAACCTTCCATTTCTGAACACCCTCCTGTTCTATAATTATTTCTCCTTAGCTGCTGCACACTGGCTTTGTTAAGGTCCAACAGAAGAAAAGCTTCACTGACTGCATGCTCTCTTCTCCATCACCCCCCCCCCCTCCCCCCCCCGCAGTGGTGAATGTTATAGATTGGAGCACTGCTGGTCTCATGGGCAAACTGTACTGACCTTGAAAAAACGCTTTTGGATCGCTCTCTCTGTCACTTGGTCTTCCCTGATCGTGTGATGCACTGACTATAATATTAAAGCTTTATGAAACAATGCATTATCTGAGAGTGCGGCTGTGGAACGCAGCGGAACGCAACACATGGAGATGGATTTTATGGTTCCATACAAGAGTTATGAGCTTCGGGTGCAAACAACAAGGAAGTGTGTTTTTTTACCAACAAAGAAAAGAAAATCATTACAGTTTAAAAGGATATAATGCTGTGGTCCTCCCATTGTTCAGAAGCCCCGTTTGATGGAAGGCTGCCATCAGTTGGTCTGCTCTCTAGTCATCTTCCTAAATGCTGAAAATTGATATCCATGCTTGAAACTGTGGTCAGTCACCGCCTTTCAACTGCCAGAAGTTGGATAATGAATTGATCTATGAAAGATGCGCCTCCGCCTGCCGATATTATGGGGTAATGAATTGATTTGTGAGAGGTGCCCTCTGAGGGTCTCGAAGATATCCTCTTTCATAGATGGATTATGGAGCCACAGAGACGGCATAAAGGAGCCAAGATGAAAGCGACTATTTGTACTGTGATATTAATAACGCAACCAGCGCTTTGTTCCAGCATCTCTGTAACTAAACGTGTAATTACGCATGTAACAATTAAATCCTTGGCAGGGATTCCGGCAAGTAATTTTGCTGTCACGAAATGTGTCAAAATATTGACAGTAGAAGGGGGGGCTGCTTACATCAAATAGCTGAGCCCTTTTTCTCTCTGAGATTAAGTTTCCTCTGCATGAAGGCCTGGAAGTGAAGGAAACATACCGGGCTTTTCACCAGCGACGGCCCTGAAAAGAGAGACCCTACTTCCCCTCAGAGCCCCGAGAAGATGGTGCACCACAGAGACACACGAGGTCCTGTTTGCCCTTGCTGTTCACTCCAGAATGAAAAGCCTTCTCTTCAGCGGGGCACAATGAAAGCCATGTTCATGGATGGAATTGCAAGCTCCCTTAACAATGCCCATGTGTGTTTTTTCACTGTAATCTGATCATTTAACCCCATGCTATTGTGAGTTCAAGGGTCTCGACTGTGGGAACGTGGCTCGTGTTATAGAGCAGTGAACATTCAGATGGAGACACATCTGTCACGGCGGTACTAGCGGCTTGATTCATCGCTCGCTAATGTTTTGGCTAATTACTGAGTTTGGGGGAGAAAAAGAAAAACATTCCAAAACAAGCAGCGCCATTTGTTTGGGCTCTGTGGCCCCCGATCTGCAGGGAGAAGAGTTCAACACATAACATCACAAAGCATGACAGTGGATGGATACAAAAGTGCAACTGTTACATCTGCACACTCTTCCACTTATGTGTGCGGTGGAAATAATGGTGTGAAAATGATTTTGATGGCAAAACCAATCAGGTTGCCGGAGAAAGAGGAGTGAGAGATATTTCAACATCTCATTCTGCACTTTGCATACAGTCTTTTCCTGTTGATATTCAGATTTTTTAAATCTGTGCCAGTCCGTAATGTTAAATCCTTAATACACAGCAAATCTGTTTAATAACCACGTCCTTGCCTCACCCACACTTGTCTTACAGAGATGCACATGCAAACTCACTCAAGATTCAAATATACTGCATAATGTACAAAGTGATCAGCTGAACACGCATGACAGACCCCACAGTGAGTCAGTAAGTCACATGAATGATGAGCATTTTTAGGTTGCAGTGTGGACAATTCGGAACAACACCAGTGCCTCTTGGTGAGGTGGAGTCTGCGTCAGTGGTGGATAGTAGCTGCTTGGAAGCAAGGTCCCTGCAGTTGAAACCCAGAGCAATTAGATTAAGGAGGAAAGGCTTCAGTAATTCTTCAGCCAAATGTGGTTGTAGATAAAGAGAGTTTGGGGGATCGAGTGCAGAGGTAGGTGCTGGGCAGACATGATTGGATAGACATGATTGCATGGAAAAGAGGAGGGGAGGAGGCGAAGGCAGGAAATGAGTCCCCCTAACCCACTGTCAGAATCCCAATTATTGCTGTCTTTTCGTCTGGAGAGGGTTTAAGGGTGGAAATCAGCGTAGCACAGACAAATCCACACCACCGCCTTTATTTCCCTGGGTGCCGCTGTCTTTAATGGCAGCTCTAATTGACTAACAGTGCACGTGGGGAACAGCCACGCTGATGACTGGATGACTGTCCTCTGCGCTCGAACAAGACACAAAGCAAAACAAAACAAACACACCCCCTCAAGGCTTTCGCTGCATTGTGCATTGTGCAAACAAAGATGAAGGAAGGTTTGCATTGGGCTGCAGTAACGGAGGGAGGGAGGGAAGGAGGGTGCGAGACAATAAGATAAAGAGAGAGGGAGAAAATATCAACAGCCTGCCTACACAATAGACATTCGCACAATATTATGTTAAAGTGAAAGCCACGCTCATTCTCTTAGATTGATGGCTGCTTCAACTGCTGTTAGGAACCGTTTAGTTAATCAAAAGGAATACAAATTGGCTTCTGAACAGATGTTCATCTCTGCAACATTCGTCTGTTAAATGGCATCATAGACAACACGACTTAATTTATGCATCATAGGCAATATCACTTAATTTCCATTACTGATCTTTTCATTTACAGCCAATAAAGGGTCTGTGATGGGTATTTGATATGAGGTCTGTACACAGTGTAGGATGTAACAGCAGGAGGCGGAAAGGCTCTAAGAGCTCTAAGACGCGTCATTCTGTCCGCAGAGGCCCTAGGGAACGTTCAGGAGCCTTTATTCTCTCTTCCCCACTGTGAAGCGATTTCAGTACGGCCAGGTGCTTGTTTTTTTCTCTCTCTCTCTCTCTCTCTTTTTTTTTCGCTGTCTGTTCTGCACCCTGCACACATCCAGCAGAAGAGAGACGACATGCAGGGGAGCCTCTAATGAAAGGAAGAGAAGAGTTTTAATGAGAGAAAAACTCTAAATCAAACGCACATACAGCCCTTCTAATATACATTGCAGTCATGAGTGCACAAATCACATTAGAGCGCGTGTGCACTACCTCACAGTATGCAATCATGTGCACACACAGGAACCCTGTATACCCGCACACACACTTTATCTTCTTCATTTTCACAGCACATCCATCATATGCGGATGTGATAACGCGACCTGCGATCCCTGCGAATCTCCCTGAACTCAAAGATCATGGCCTGTTAAGCCTGTTAACGTTTTCCACGTGTTTTTGCACATGTCGGGCTCTGCTCCATATGCCCCACAGTCACACTCCTCATTATCCCACACCATCTACTGAATCTCAAATTCAGACAGTATGACCTCTTATAATCCCAGTACCCCTTTTTTCCCCTACGTTATTGGTCATCTCGTCAAACTGTAGAGGCTTCCCGCAGGTCTGGTTCTTGCTTGTAACACCTATCCCTGTCTAACCCTGAGCCCGGAGATACCAGACAAACTGATGACCACAGACAGTTTGCTGGTGTTTTTCCATGAGAGCAATGCTGTGTGACGGACCTGAGACGGTATGGTTTTGCTCATGATAAATTCGCCTTGGACAGGCTGTCCTGACACTGAGGAAATGAGAGCTGTGCAGTATATAGATATCCTTCCATATGTGCCTCTCTTTTCTCATCAGGGACAAGGCTGGGGCTTTGTCAAAACATCCCCATGTGCTCTCTCTCAGATGTCCTCGACTCGTGTGTTGTTAGAGGATTCAAGTCGCTCTCTCGGGGAATAGAGACTGATGGATCAAGCATCTGTCTGGATAAAAGATGAGAAACAATCGGGCTCACTGTTAAAGACAGGAATCCCCCCCGAGTATCAGTGACCTTGTTTTCCAATGATGTATTAGAGCACGGTCAACACTGAGAGAAAATTGTGGTGTCTTGTGTTGCGTGCTGTTGACCTACATTAAAAGCTATTCTAAAAGCAAGAGCGGAGAGAAAGCTTATCCATTCCTGACATGGGTGGGATGTGCCACGTGTGTTCTGCGGCCGTAGCGTCCAAGAGATGAGCACAGTTGTTCACACACAGTTAACCCCTTGGTCATTCACTAAGAAGCTGAAAGCGTTGAGTCTATATTCTGCTTCACACCGGATGGTCATTCAGTCTCAACATCATAGTACTGCAGCACAAGATACTCCACACATAAAGGCGCTTGCTGTTGTGGCATGTACTCCACCTGAATATGTGCCTCTTAACGCCGAGTAGAAATTACAAAAACATCTGTTAGTTATATAATTCACCAGCTATTCATTGCATTGCTGCTCAGTTCATTTGAATTATTTGACAGTTGGTTCCTTTGAGAAGAACTTTGACGACAGCAACTTACGTAACTATAGGACTGCAGTCTGCAATGGCCCTCACTTTTTGACTTAGTACTAGTACAGTAAAACATCCCATATGGAGAAGACTCTCCAGAAGTATAATGGATTCTAAAATAAGTAACATCCTCCATCAACAAAGGCCTCTCTCCTGTTAAACTTCAGGTGATTAAAGATTGATGGGTGAGGCAGACACATGGGAGGTTAGAGATGGATCAGAATGGAAAGGCAAAGGGGGAAGAGAAATATTAACAAAGACACATGAATAGCTCGGTTTTCTTTCTCTCCTTCTCTTATCTGTGTTATATGTGTCATCGCCCATCAACGTACTGCACTAATAACCATGAGAGATCATCTCCTTTGAGTAACCTAAAAGGAAGATATAACAGGGGGAGAATATTAATACTATAAACTTCCTAACTCCAGCGTTTTGTGATTCTGATGTTTTGACTTCAACTGAGGGATTACTTACTCTGCACAAAGAAGATTTCCTGATACAGCTCCCTTCAAAAGACATTATTTGGCAACCTAAAAATAGGGCTGATTTCCTCAGATCTTGAAAAGAAGACATTTTGTACATCTATAGTACTTATACAGTACTTAAAATATGGAGTGGATACACAATTAAGAGATGTAAATTCAAAGTCTCTGTTGCTGCACATCTACTAGACCATGTGCTAGACACTGCAAGGTCCACTTTGCTTTGTATCATGAGTCAGCATGCACTGTAAATCTCTGAGCTGTCGATATATCTCTCTTGCAGTGTCACTAAGATAAATGCCTTTGCATTTAATTAGTGGCAATCAAAGTGATTTAGATTCAGTCTACCCTGCTGTTCTCAAAGGAAAACATAAAGGCTGAGTTCAATTAACAGCTAATTCCAGTGCCTGAAACCAAATAAGAAAAAACAACAAACACAAAGTATCCTTGGATTCAAGGGCGACATCTCTGCTAACCTCAGTGGATCCCAATGAGGTGATCGTGTCCACACAAGCTTTATCTACTCACTGGGGCCTCTGCAGTGTTTGAGCAAAATCAACAACCAAATCAAGCAGTTTATATTGAGATTTATTTTACTTTGGGATTTAATTCGGAAGTGTTTAGAAAGCCACTGGCTAATGTCAACTCAAAAGTTGGATTGGCATAGCAAAGGTTTCTGTCATCATCCTCCCCGGGAGGTTCCCGAATGGTGTTTGAGTTTGAAATTGAACACATGCTTCTAAAGCCCCATCAATGTAAAGTTAAGCTCTCCCCTGTCGAGAGCCACCACTGCAGGATTGTACTTTGTTTTCTTTGCCAGGTTACCACCTGTGTGTTTTTGACTTCTGAGAAAATCCAGGTGAATATTTGTTTTGTTAAAGAGACATATAGCTTGTGCCATTTATCTATATTAAGTGTCAAGTCCCAAGAGATACTGATGAAAGAGTAACACCTGCACACTGACGTCAAACCCCTCAGTCAGATCTTCATCAGGTCAAAAGAAGGTGTAAGAGACATCCATCATTTAGGCTTGAAGTCCACAGCTATGCCAGCAGCACTGTGAGGGTGTACTTTGGCAAAGTGGTGCTGGCATGCTAACAAGCTGACAATGACAATGCTTGCCTGCTGACGTTTAGGAGGTATAAGGTTTACCATGTTCACCATCTTAGTTTAGCATGTTAGCATGCTGACGTTTGCAAATTAGCACAAAACGTAAAGTACAGCTGATTCTGATGTGAATGTAATTAGTTCTGCATGATGAACTATGATCTGAAGATGCTGCCAGATGAGAAGTCAGGGGATCACCAAAGTGATTACAGTTGAGCATGATTGTGTGTACCAAATTTCAGGGCAATAGTTGTTGAAACATTTCACTTAAAACCAAACGTTAACCTCATGGTGGCACTAGAGGGAAAGTCAGGGAATCATCAAAGTCATTAGGATTCATTGAGTGTCTGTACCACATTTTGTGCCAACACATCAAGTAGATAACGCTTGTAGTTAAGATATTTCACAGGATGAGTGATATCTTTGACCTGCTGGTGGTACTAGAGGAAAAGTCTGTGAATCAAGTCCAAAGGATTCATACTCTGGGCACCATGAAAGTGTGCTCCTAATTTCCGGACAGTTCATACAATAATTGTTGGATTACAGCCTGAACCAAAGTGGTAGAGCCATGCTGCTAGTTTGGCTAAAAATAGTTGAAGCCTTATCTTTCACAATCACTGCTGTTAGAAAGATAAAGACAGAAAATACAATGTATAATGCCTTTGGTAGACAAAGACACTTCAAATGCTCCATATGTTGTCATTCATCTGTTTATCAAAGTACTCAATTAGGGCTGTAATTGTGTGGAATGAACATACTTGATGCTGGGCAGGAAAACAATCTTGGCTCCAGTGGCCTGGTTTAATTGTTGAAGCCTGGTTGAGGGGGATGGTGCACTGTTGCTGCGGGGGACAGCACAGCTTTGTAAATGGACTACTTACAGAATTTTCTGGATGTTAAAACTTTTTACTTCCCCTTGGGCAGCTGCTAAGCAAATACATTTCTCAATATAATGAGCTATTCCACTCTCCTGTGGAATTCCCAAGCTCTCGGCTGAAAGGTACAGTTCGACATGCTTTTTACTCTTGTATAGAACCGGGTTCATCTGAAGGATACCGTTTTTTTATTTTTAAACCACGCTTTGGAAGATGAAAGGCGTAGTACAATTCGCCTGGCTAATCCCTATCTAGTCAGTTAGAATATCCCTACCAGTGCATTATAGTAGATAGTAGTGGTTTATGGGTGAGAATAATCTTACCAGGTTCCTCCTCTCCCTTCTCTGCCATCTCTGGGTCTTTGCCTTGTGATTAGTGCTATTTTCCCACAGTTTATACTGTAAAGCCTTTAGGGATTCTCTGTTTATACAGATTTTATATGGAGAAGGAGGAGGTGAGACTGTAAACAACAAGCTAATGAGACGACTGCTCTGTTTATAATAATAACAATCACTTCCTGTGCACCTCACAGCATGAGTGAAAGTACAGTGCTGGGATATCATAATGTTTTTAAGTCCCAATCATGTTTAAAAATTAGACAGTAATTACTGCGTAATTACTTTTTTATTAAACTCTAGTATATTCTTTCAATTCCGTGTAACTGTAGAGCCCACAAGTTCCTGGTAATTCTAGACACCATAAAATTCAAACACCAAAAACTCTATGCTTTGTAAAATGAGGGGGTTTCTGTGCGTTCAGAGTGGTCACTAGCAAAATTGAATTATTTCCAGGAGAAGATTTAGCTGATACACTTTCTTTACCTAAAGAATGGATCAATATGTCCATTGTTAGTAAATTGAGCTACCCATTAAACACTGAACCTTTCATGGTTCTTTATTCAAGTCCAGTATATCCCACTGTGGTTCCCCGCTACGTATTGTGTAGGTTGTCAAGATCCATCACCTCTAAGTAATAGCTTTTAAGTATTGATGTGAAAAAGAGAGAAATATGAGGCACTTTAGGTCAGGATTTGATTTCCTATTTACTGGACATGCACTTGCAGCACTGCAGAACCCCGTAGATGAAAAGTATAAGACTCAAAGAGAGGCTGGCAGTGAAACAGCGAGACACAGTCAACAGGCTAAACGGAAAAATCACGTACATAGCTCCTCCGCACCAGACATTAACCACCCGCCAGTGTTTATTACAAAGCCTGGACGGGCCTGGACGGGCCTCGCAGCATATTGATGCCTGGGAAATATTCACTTCGTGCTGGGACCAGTGTTCTGGCTTATTGTGGTCATCTCAAGCTTGTGTGGTCTCTACAGAGTTATTAAGGCGGTTAAGGTGGGGGAGAGATCAGCGCATTTTCATGTGCGGGGTGTTTTCATTCTATCCCGCCATCCAACTCAGTATGGCACTCTCTCGACGCACACCAGGGCCAGCGCTGCCTCCCCTTCCAGTTCGGGCATCTCTTCTCGGAAGTAACAGGCTTAAAGAAGTGTCTGGAATACATTAGTCACAGTTATTAATGAGGTTGTTTTGATTCTGCTCTCCCCTTGTCTTTGCTTTTTTTCCAACGCGCAACGTCATGACGAGGCTGAAGATTTTGGCTAAAACAGACCGAAACAAACAGACCTTGTCAGCTCACAGGGAGACGGATATAGTTTAAACGAGACCGAAAAACTGTCGAGACAGAAAGGAGAGATAGGGTGTTAGAGGAAGAGGTGACGGTACAGTGTAGACCTATACTATGTCTCTCCTAACCACAGTACATGATGTTATGCACTTGGCAAAGGAGTAGGGCCCTCTCCCATTACAGCATGACATGAATTGGCTCAGTCTAGGGCTGTCAATGGCACGTGTCCCTTGTTAAAACTATGGATATTGTTTGTCAGTGTAGAAGTACAGTGTGTTTGGGAAAGCTGTTTTTAATCTTTAATCTTGAACAGAACGTTGTTAGGATAACAACACTAACAATGTTAGGATATGATTAGAGATAAGACAAACCTGCAACAGAAACTTGAGTAGCTGCTCATTAATGAGGAAAATATATCTGAGAATTTAGGTAACAAAGTAAATCTACAATTACATGTTTAGTTTTGTAAACTCTTAAGTAACTGTGTCTGTGTTTTGGTATTAAAGTTACTACAATTTATGAAGTAACGAGTTAATAGGTGACTGTTTATCTATAGATGAGACTCAAAAACGTATGCTATGCTGTGTCAGTCCATTTTATTCATCATTTTAATCATACCATTGAATCAAGTAGAATAACAATGCCAGACAGACAGATATTTCAGATATCATTGTCTCAATGTAGCACCTTGAAGGGCAATGTTATGACATTGACACTGAACAGAATGTGACATTTTCAGCTACCATGAGGGATATCTCGACTCTCCACAGAGAGAAACCCTCACTAGAGAAGACATTTTGGAGCCATCTGCATCTAAAATAAGCAGGCCCCACTCAAGTACAAAGCTGATTCGTTGATGTCTCTCATTCCTTGTGCAGCCTTGATAACTCCTCCTTGCGACCTTCTTACTAAATATAGCAATTCACGTATTGATTTGGGGACGTGGTGCATTCACAGCATGCCTTCTCCATAATGACCTATTTCAACAGATTGCTTGCAGTTAAGTAGTTTTTTTTGTGTGCTCTCTTTGTCTCGAGGCTGCAGGAGAAAGACACAGCCACATGTTCTGAGTGGAGGTAGACACAATATATCTTGGGTTTCTTGCATAGGCCAAGAAACCATCATGTATTCACGATGGCCTTTTTGCAACATGATCTTCTATGCAGAAACCCTGTGCGAGTGCATATTAAAGCATTGATTTTATAAAAAAAAATTATTCTCAGCATTAAATGCTTGTGTATTCTCTCAAGGCCGTCAGGAGACGCTTTTACTCAACATGGTGCAAAGTTGTGAGATTAGGAGAATCAACTGGGCCTGCAAGCAGGGTGATTAAGAACGGATCATTCACAGTGTTGTACCTCACTGCTATTAAAGTGTGGCAATGGGGGAAAGGGCCAATGAAAGCTTGGCAAAAGATGGCTTAAATTCCATCTGCGTCTACACCATGCCAGCAGGCAGGCTTCCCATTATGGAATGACTGGCTATGATTGAAATCATGGCTCTAATGTGCTTCGTTATCTGTCAGTATAGTGTTGCAAGAGGGACGGGCATCAGCACGATCACTGTTGGGCTATTCGAGGTAGCTGTGATCCAGAAATATTCTCACTGTTTTTTCAAAACTGTCAGGTGACATGTCTAAACTCCTCACTATTTATCTTTTTGCCCTTCCAAATAAAACAGCTGCCACGTCAAAGGCATGCTGCAAGCTGTCTGGCCTTGTCAGTTAAAGCTTGGGTAAGAAGAAGGAAACAATGTATTAGGTATAGTGTATCCTCAATTTCAATAGAACCATCTTTCATTTAAAACTCATTTATCAGCACTCCCACCTATTATGCTCATTTAAGGATTTTGACCTCAATGGAGGTAATTTATTCAGAAGACTTTCTACAGTGGCATTGTCACATTCAGTTGGGAGATTCTTATCAGCCACATCACAAAACCCCTGAGAACATAAGTCCTTCCTTCCTCTTTACCCATTCACCGACCTTCCAGGCATCGCCACAATCAGGCCTTTGTGGGCTCGGCTTGTCTGTCATCTCCCTGGTTCTGTTGATATGGGCCTCGTGCTGAGAGCGTGGGCTCCTCATACAGTGCACTAAGCGCTGGCTAATTGTGCCTGTCAAGCCAAAACCTGTTAGTGTGCTGATAAGAAGGTATTTGACCTCTTAGGAGGCCCCTGGTGTGGTACCCTGCAGAACATGTTCTCGATAAGTCTTCTAGCCAGAAAAGCATAGCAACCAAAGGTAGATTCCAAAAAACATCTCTGTCTGAACTTGATTTCTTTATTGCCTCTAATCAAATACTTGCTCTGTTGATACTGGTACAGCAAATTGGACACGTTGACATTAATCCAGCATACAGACACCATATTGACAGTAAATGTGAGGGAGGGGGGGCCAGATTCTTATCATGCCAGTTAATCAGCCATTTAAAATCTGATGGACTTATCATGGCGTCTAAGCAAAGAGCCCATAAAAATCACCACACAGGACTGCAAGTAGGACTTTCCTTATTCTTTAATCAATTGCTTATGTCTCTGGTTAAGGGAGTTGGCAGAAGTCCACAAATCGAAGGTCTTGGATGGATGCCCTTCCCATTTCCTCATCAGACTTCCATGCAGCGAAGCAAGACTAATTGTGTTTGTGCCCCTCCTCTTTTCTCATTTCTGTGCCAGCCATGCTGAAACTGTTTTTGCACATAATTTCCCCCCATTTGTTTTAATCTGTTTGGAGCAGAAGATGATCAGGGTTTAGGAAACCTGAACCATTAAGACACACATGTTACACAAATTTCCGTTAGTCCTGTCTGGCTTATTCTTGAAAAGCACACCTATCTGGTATTACAGTCAGGTTAAAACATGTGTAAAGATATTTTTGTACATGGCGTTTCATGCAGGTCTGCTACGGATAGGGATTTTAGGCTGAGCGCAACTGACATGACCCCCACTAGCCTCCCTGGGATAATCCTACTGCCTCCAGGAACCCAATACTAATCTGCCAGTCTCCCTTTTGCAGGCCCACACTCATTCCAAGCTGCCTCAACTTCTCTAATACCTTCACTAACATTTGGTGAACATTGTGGCCATTAAACCGTATTTTGACCCTGATTTGTGTGTTTACAGTACAGCTGAATGTATATGTGCATTGAATAGTTCCAATCTGCCCTCCTTTGTTGTCACTTGCTGGTCTACAGAGGTACAAATATAGTTTTGATGACTCACATGACTGTCAGCTTATGAGTAAATACAGTAGCTCTCCCCAGAAGGTAGAGGCATCGACTCAACCCCTATATTTTTACAATGACCTTTTCAGCACCTCAGCATTAACGTCAAAGATGATATGTGCCGGGCTGTATGGATACGTAAGATATGCAGAACTGGAATGTGCAAAGCTGTGCCAAGAGGAAAGCTATGCCTTCAGGCTGGGTTGGTTGCGTTAAGGTTATATGCGTATGCGTGTGACATGTATGACTTTCAGTAATACGACTAATCCTGTCTAACTAAATGTGAATGATTGATGTGTAGGCCTCACCAGAGACCACGTATTAAGAATGGATCTAAAACCCCACCTATCAGGATGTGAGCCAGCAATTTAAGACGAAAAGCAGTTTCTGAACAGGCCAGTGAATGAAACGACAGCTTTAAATATACTATGGTTAAAACCACTAAGCTATTAGCAGGGGTGTGACAAAACAAACAATTAAAACTGTCAAGTCAGGTTACTACATGGTAAAATAACTTTGCAGCACATCCCATTAAGGCTGAAGTTAATCTTTTTGTAGGCTTGACAAATAAAAAGAAAATCCCAAATATACAGTGAAAGGAACCGTTGCTTCCTCCCTCAAATCCCAGTTGTTAAGGTCCAGATTGCCAACGCCTGGTAGAGCATGAGGGAACATTCCCAAGCAGAAAGTAGACAGCAGAGCAAAATCAATACAAACAAGGAACTAGAAAAGATAGTTGAATAAATTCTAAATAAAGATCCAACAGAAAATGTAGTAAGTGCATATTACATTATCCAAAGACACAATAATTGCAAGGGATTTTCACTTGTAGCTTCCCCACACAGCAACGTTCTGCCAGGCCCTGGGTGGAAAGATAAGGTAACATCTTTGTTTACCCTTCAATCGTCAATGGTGATGAAATGTTTTCAGCAGTAGAGAATAATTGATTACTCGTGTCAGTCCTGTGTTTGTCTAAATCAATACTTTGTTTGCAAGAAGCATCATGAATGGAGAGAAACTGAACTGCACACAAAGCAATGTTCTTAGAGAGGAGCCATTTTGGTGCAAACCACCCTAACAAGGAGAGAAGAGTTGGACTGAAGGAATATCTTGGGGAGAATACTCAGCAGCAGTAGAGTTGCCAGGGTAACAGAGGGTTTGCCTATCCCCACCCCCCACCCCCCAGCATTGGCCCGATCCCTCTCTGTGTGAGCTGGGTACTTAATTTCACTGACCCCCTAGGTCTGTGCTGAACAGCCTCCATTGATTAGGACAAATGGAAGGGCGGCCAGCCAGCCAATCCCCTCCTTTATCAGGGTTAAGGATGTAGTCATAGAAAAGGAGAAGACGCAGAGCAGGCAGATGAATAGCTCAGGGATCCCTTGTTTTAGATGAATCAATGACATATTTAAAGGCTAATTAGTCGATCTATTCACTCAGTATACATTTGCTGGGGCCACCACCTCACTCTGCAGCCGTGATTGGGCTATTTAATATATTCCACCTCTAAATAGCAGCCATTAAGGCCTTCGAATGAATCTCCTCTCAACAATACCAGCCTTTTCAGGCGCAGGTGTAATCGTGCAGGGAAGAGGTTTTGGGTGTGTGTGTGTGTGTGTGTGTGTGTGTGTGTGTGTGTGTGCAAATGTGTGATTTGAATCCTTCAGGTAGCATCTTTGAGTCCTGATACCAGGTGAAATCATGTTTTGATGGATTAAGTTTTCCGTGGCATGTCATGGCTTATTATCCATTTGACGAGCAAGCCCGATTCAGGTCCCGTGATCAGAAAATTTACCGCTGCCTGAGTGTCACACATTCACCTGGTTTTATTCTGAGTATCTTGCAAGTCCTCAGAAAGTGGGACTATTAATGAAATTTCTATTTAATCGTTTTTTTCACAGAGTAGTAGTAGTAGTAGTATGCTATCAGAACAGATATTAAAATGTGTTATTTTGCTTAATGGATATTGAGGAGAACGTGGCACAATAAAACTGGTCATTGAGAGATACGTTTCCTTTTTGTTTCATACTTAAGTAATGTGATTCATAAGTTGAGTTTGTGTGTGTGTGCATGCTTCCAAGCTTGAGTGTGTGTTCCTTGGATGCAAGCATGCATGCAAAATAGGCGTATTACAGCTGTTGTTTCTTTTCCTCTTGTAGATCAGATGGATAATAGGATTCACTCAGACTCCCTGCTGCCTCATTAAATGCTTGTGGTCAGACGAATTGATATAATCTTTAATAAATACACTCTGGGGAGAGATGGCTGCAGATATCAAATCCAGCCCATGAACATGATACTCACAGTCCAGCTCAGGGTTCTGTTTATCTTCCATGCTTTGTTTAAGGTGTGTGTGTGTGTGTGTGTGTGTGTGTGTGTGTGTGTTCTGTGTGTTTGTATGTGTGCACTGGAGGGTTACACAGGGACAGTGACAGGATTCAGCACCAGCTGCTCCTTGCAATGGCACCCCCTCCTTCTCCCTTCCTTCCTCCCCTCCTACCTCCCCCTTTCCTGTGACACCCCCCTTGTCCCTACTGACTGGACAACACGCAGCCCCTTTATGCCACCTGTCCATCAGCTAGACTGCACCTTAGGGAGCCTCTGTCACCGAGCTCGGAGCTGCCGCTTGCTGCCTTTGTTTGGATTCTAGTAACGTCCCCCTCCTCCCCCCTCTCTCCCCTCTTTCTCTCTCACTCTGTCTTGCTCTCTTTTGCTCCCTGTGCTGTCCTTTACAAACACAGACACACAGAAAGACACGCACATACAGACTGGTGATTGCGTCTGTCAGCAATTTCTACATGTGCCTCCAGGCACAAAGGGTGCCCCTCACCACCACCACCACCATAGCCAGCCCTATCCCTGCTTGCCTCTCACCTGTGGCCAGGATGCCAGCTACTGGGGCTGCTGTGTCGGGCAGAAAATGCTGGCTGTTGAACCAGATAGGGAAGATTGAAATCAGCATGAAGCTGATGATATTTTATGAATTCCGGCAGGCTCAGAAACAGCGAGGCAACTTTAACGTGTTGTTTATTTCACGGACTGGGCAGCGTAATTCATCCTGCATTGCTTCTTATCTCTGCCAAGACAATTATTTGAGTTCTAGACCAATCCACTGTATGTCTCCAGCAGGTCACTGAGGTTATTTATGCTCCCTTCGTCCCACTCCTCTCCTTCCTCTACCTTTTCCACCCCTTATCCTCCACCTCCACTCAACCCTGCTTTATCCACCCTGTCCCACTGTCATCAGCAGTCTGGGGCTGTGATCAGGGCTCTAAGGTCCGAGTGCAGCCTGCGGAATGGAGCGGGGAAGCTGCCTTACATGGCAATGGCTCATGTTGCCCTGGCAACTGGCTGTCCTTGAGAAAAGGGCACATTTGGGGGTTTGGGCGGCCGAGGCTCTGACAGCCCCAGTCAAAACTCATAAAGAGTTCAGACACATCGATCTGTGTGTCTAAAAGAGCTCATACTGTAAACATCTTAAAAATAAATGTATGACTCAGAGGCTTAGAGAGCTGTGGTGTGGAATGTGTGACTGTCCACAGGGGGAAATGTTTTTAAGAGAAGTCATCATTGCACCCAATGTACAATCTTGTCAGAGATGGGTGGGTGTTTCCAGGAGTGATATTCAATGCATCCTGTGGTGCAGCAGGTGATCTGTTCCCATGAAGGTGAGGGCGGATGGAGGCTGGCTGCCTACATTCTTTTGATAGCTTCGACAATTACAGCTTAACACCCTGACATCTGATCGCTTCTGAAAGTCCTCATTTTCTACCTGTTTCAAATTTGAAACAGTGTCCGCCCATTCAGGCACAGCTGTGCATGAAAAGACAGGTGTATTTATTTCCCCCCGAGGGACACTGTAGCGCTGCAAGCACAATAACTGATGTTTGGCGTCACATGGTTTCTGGTTTCTGCTAGCATGCAACGTTGAGTAAGGCCAGGCTGCCTTTGTTTGGTGGTAGAAAAACTTTATGAAATCCCAGAAAGATAGAGCTCATCACTGAGCTGGTGGTGGAAGGTTAAGCACAAGCTAAGGATGTTATTATGTAAACAGAGTTAAGATTTAAAAAGATTTAATGTGATAAGGTTTAACCCAGCCATCCTAAATTAAGGCAGCAAAGTAATTAATTTGTAATCGTTATACAAAATTATTGAGCTGAATTAATTTGAATTAGGCTATTTTGTAACCACTGAACACCATGCATGCATCTGCTAATTCCCACCCTTATGCAGGCAGCCACAGGATGTGACTGAATTAATTACCCCTTCTGAGCACAGAGGCTCATTTGGTGGCCAATTTATGGAGGACCACACCATGATTTCATATTATGTACCATTATCTGCATTAAGTGACATTTTTCCCAGCTCTGGTAATGATCTGTCATTACAAATGGAGCACAATGTAGCCGATTCCAATGTGATGTGGTTCCCGAAGGTTGACAAGCCATCTTAAATGGAGATTAATGCCGACAAAGGGGCCTGCCTCCTGCCACACCCCAGCCATCTGCAGCCCAGTGTAGCGAAGGGGACCACCGGCAACCTGATTGGACCCCTACGTCCTCTGGAGAGCAAGCTGTCAAGTGATCTGCCTGCATGAAATGACCCTTTCCGCTTTCCTCCCCACAACCGCCCACCCTCTAGCCTTGTTCATATTCCTACCCCTGTGCCTATGTATATGTGTTGGCTCAGACGCCTGTAATTTCACCATTCCACATTGGTGCCTCTTTTTCCCCCCGTGCTGAAAAAAAAGTGGGAAAAGAAGAAGAAGAAAAAAAAGAGCGCAGTGAAAATTCCAGATGTTATTACTGTGCTGCATGCATGGCTCCATTGATACTCCCCTTTCATCTCTGTTTCCTCCTCTATTGACAGATGGTAGTTATCAGACAGTATGGAAATACTGTGGTTAAGATAGTTTTCACTGATTTTTTTTCCTTTGGTATTTATGACCTGATGATCATCATGAGAGCGTTGTGGTCTCGAACAGAGGGCCGATCTGCCAGCGTTGTTTGAATCAAGAAATGTAACGTTTGCCACATGGGAATGATGCACTATCTCCAGACAGCCTGAGTGTTCAAGAAGTGGGGTGGTGCACTGCGTGTATGTGCACTACTATAACACGCCCAAGTGCTGATGTTTGACTGAAGTGATTAATTTATTAGTTGACAATGCATCCATTGATTGATGAATCGTTTAAAGCGTTTGTGAAGCAAAAATGTCAAACATTTGGACAAAACAAGCAGTTTCAAGACATCCTGCTAAGCTTGGGAAACTCTAATGGGCATTATTCTCTATTTCTGGCATCTTTAAAGACTTAAGAGTAATAGAGTAATTAAAAAATAATTATCAGATTAACTGATAATGGAATAATGTATTGGTCGCAGCCTTACTTGCATACATGTATGAGTATGTGTTTGCAGTACTTGGGCTACAATTCTTCATAGAAAGATAGACTTTATTAATCCCAATGGGGAAATTGCAGTGTTGCAGTAGCGAAGGCAGCAAATACAAGAATCAACATAAGTAAAATACAATATAGATTTAGATATATTTATCTGTACAAATCAGTATGTGCAATCTAATATAAAATGTGCAAAAAGTGGACATTGCTATGTACAAAATTGTACCATGCAACAAAAACAAAACAAGTTGTCTATTGCCACTCAGAGGATAAGTCTCCTCTCGCGGCTCAGAGGGGAGTCATTATATACAGATATGGCGGTGGGCATGAATGACTTCCTGTAGCGGTCCATATTACAGTGGAGAACCTCCCACTGAATGTGCTTTGCTGTCTGACCAGTATGTTGTGCAGGGGAAGTGAATCATCTTTAGTATGTTTATATTTAGAGCTAAACAACTAACATGCATACAAAAATGTTTTGATGGTTAATAATTCGGTGAAAATGCATGCAAAGTTGAAAAAGAGCACACTATATCCATGCAGTGTTGCTCACTGGTGTTATTTATGGTCAACGCTAAGGAGATAATGAGGAATAAGGTCAGTTAGTGGGAAATTAATTTACACCAGTTGTTACATGACTAATATGTCCCTTACAGGGTATTTTTAGCTGCCACTGACATTCTGAGCAGTGCTCCACACTTCGTTTTGTCCTTGTAAATACCAAACCATGTGATGCTGAGCCTTGTATAAGTGCCACATATATGAGGTTGAGCCTCTGCCGTATGAGCTGAAATTGTCCTCTGGGCAGTGGCCAGATGGGGTTTATTAGCAGCTTTCTTCTTTATGGTCCATGTGTATTTATGTGTTGATGTATATGTATCAGAAGAAGATGGTGTGTGTGTGTGGATGAGGTGTGTGTGGTGCAATGTCATGTGTGTTTTTAAAGTTTTCTGGGAGTGCGCACAACACATGTTTTGCTTGTGTGTGTGTGTGTGTGTGTGTGTGTGTGTGTGCGTGCTTTGAGCCTGAGCCCTCCCGAGTAGCCTGCATCCTCAGAGCTCATTTCCCAGGTGTCCCACATTTCCAGCTAATCTGCTGCTCACTTTGGCTCCTAATCTGTCTCAGAGAAGACTGCTGGGGGGGAGGGGGGGTGGTGGTGGTGGTGGTGGTGGGGGGATTGGGGGAAGTGGGCTTTGTGACAACTGTAGAGGAGATGCAGCTTAGAGCAAAATGCTGAGGGACACGGAGGGAAAAGTCACTTCCCTCCCGCACCCCATGACACACGTCCCTCGCCCCTTGCTGCACACGAACACAGTCACACAATGACACACAAGTTTGCATGAATAAGAGATGTCTGGATCAACAAACGTGTGTTTTGAAGTGAAAATTTTTGTGACAAAGCGGACTTCTGGGTGAGTTTCTGAGTCGCTCTGAGTTGACGGAGGCATTTTCCGAAGCTTTTAGGGTGGGATTTACTACTAAAGTTAATAGATTTAAAAGTGGCGGCTAATTATTAAAATAACTGGTGGTAATGTTTTTCCTTTCATCGGGTAAGCCCATGAAAGTGCCTGTGTCCTTTTTTCCCCAGTTATTTAAAGTGATTTGGTAATGCAGATGTGCTGGCCTGGTTCCTCAAAGTTGAACATATCTTAGTTACAAATGTTGAACACCAGACGGGAGTTTCTTAGAAGAAAAAAACCCCATTTAAATGACCTCATGCTCTCCTTGAGTTTGAGAGTAGCCTGATTTACACCTTGTAGGTCATCAGTGGTCACCCTCACTCTCTGGCACTGTCCTGGCTTACAGCTCGAGGAGCCACGGCGAGTCTCCCAGACCTGTTAATTGCACCAGACGTGGAAACCTAGAGGGAGAAATGAATATCTCATTTGTGTGCCAGTGTGTGTGGGGTGAAGCGAATGCCAGTTGTCTAATAGCTTTCGCACAAGCCTGATTGAATTAGACGGCGAGAAGGACTGCGTTCCTAATTGAATTGCGGAGACTCTGTGTTGCAAACAGTGCTAGCTAGTGTTCCCCATGGAAGTGCTGGGGGGTGGGACAGGCTGGCTCTTCCTCACTCCCAGTGACGGACACACAACTCGAGGCTGCTCTCCTCTGGTTAATCTGTAGCCACTGTCTTTTCACAAGGCTACGCTCAACTTGGATGTGACCAGTTCAAAGGCTGGTGGTATTGAGTTGTGGTTGCAGGATGTAAGAGGTAACGAGAAAGCCACTGCAATAGCTAACAGGTTGTCTTAATCTAATTTTAAACAGCGGCCTATCTTGTAAAATAAAACCATCGCTTTACGATAGCCTCCTATCTGTCCCTGCAGCAATTCATATAAATAGTTTTTACAGGCAGCACCAAAGCAAATACCAGCCCAAAGTTGTACATTGCTCACTGTAGCGACCTCTTTGGTCACAATGGAATACAGGGAAATACCCAGCATTGACGCGCGTACACACACACACACACACACACACACACACACGCACACACACACACACACACACACACACACAATCCCTCTGACGCTGGCCATTTTCACCGCTTTCAGCACTTTTTCCTGCTGTGCTCACAAAACCTTGCACCTCTGATTTTCTTTTTTTTTTTTTTTTTTACCCCTCTAGCTTTTTCTCTTTCACACCCTGAACACCACACACATGCGCGTGAACGCACACACACCTTGCCTGTCTTTGTCTCCCTTGTCTCTTCTTTAATGCTGTGTTCATTAAATAAAGCAGTTTTTTGGGGGGAGGGTGGATTCCATCCTGAAAAGGGTGAACGGGAGGGGGGGGGGCAACAGGGAAGAGGGGGCTGGAGGGGTGTGCTGTTGTTGCTGTGATGCCCCAGACTGCTGGACAAAGAGCCTCTCTGTCGGATGGTGTAGATGAGAGGTGGTGGGTGAAAGAGACTGGATGGGTGTTGGGGTTGTTGTTTTTCCTTTCTTTTCCTCAATAGGTGTGGCCTTAGGCAGGATTACCTGGTATCAGCCAGCTGATTGTCTGGTTGTGATCACACAGCGTACAGCACTGCCTAGGCGGCCATGATGGAAATGTCAAATGCCCAGTCTTTGTTTGGCCTCTCTCTATGTGTGTGTGTGTGTGTGTGTGTGTGTGTGTGTGTGTGTGTGTGTGTGTGTGTGTGTGTGTGTGTGTGACTGCTGATTTGGTCAGAGGAGCCAGAATCACAGGGAGTGTTTCCAGTATAACTGGTCGTGTTGGCATCGCCGCTGAAAACAACACTGCCTGCCTCCTTCGGTCTTCCAGTCTGCTTGTGTCTCTCTTCTCTCTCTTCATGTGTGTGTTTCTCCCCTCTCTCACGCACACAAATTGTCACACACAGACGCACACAGGTCTCGTCTTCAATGTGCTATAAATCTCTCCAGCTGTAATATTCAGGAAACCTTTGAAACAACCAGCAAATTACCTGCTGTAAAAACTGACTAGCGCCCTGGTGCAGCGACTTACCTCACACGGCTCTTGCAGTACTATTTTTATTCAGTGAGTCTAGCGAAAACCCCTAATTAAAGCCTTTATGTCACTATATGTTATTAAAAGTCATAAACATAGACAGACACAAGCAGCTAGGGGTTTGGAATGTGTGTGGGGAAGGTATTATTCAGATCGAGATTTAAGACTCTGTGTTAGATTAAATTCATTTTTAAACCGTTAAACAACATTGGAAACAAAACGATCTCAAACTTTTCATTTGTGTTTCAAATACCAGGTTTTAGAGTGAATATGCCTGCAGTGTCTCTGGAACCAATTTGAGGTGATCTGGACCTTTTGACACTGGTACCACTAAATTGAGTCTGAAGTGTTTATAAAATCTTGAATAGCTTTTCTGTGCAGCCTTTATTCTTGACTTATTGCCACTTTTTGTTGTTTGTCCCAGTTCCAGAATCCAAGTTCGCAGTCTCCAGAGACCTGATAGCAAAATGAGGCGCGTTTGCTTGATGATATTAGTGATATTAATAGTGGTGTGGTTTTTTTTAAGTGTAGGAAGCAGGAACAGAGGCTGTTGTCAATGAATATTCTTGCAGTAATTAGCTCGTCTTGCCAGAAGAATATCTGAAGTTAGAGGAAACCCCCCCCCCCCCAAAAAAAAAAAAATAGCCTTTAGCTCTCGCATGTTGAGCAAGACTGCCAGGATGGTGATCAAACAGCTCAACAGCAGCAATCTGGGCTGGCAGGGAGGTAGGGAATTAAAGCTCTGATCTGTTTTTTAATCACTGCTCTCCACGTCTCTGCTTCTCTACATCTGACACCAGGCAAGTTTGCAACTCTTAAAATCTGTCATCTTGGTATATACTGGAAATTCCCCAAATATTTCCCCCAAATAATGACGGTGGCAGGGCAGAGAGGCATGCCAAGACTTATAATAATGTGTCCTCTTGAACTGGATAGGATGGATTTTCACAAATACTTTTTCCATGGATTGTTTTAACTTTCTGAGGTACCAGATGAGAACATTGTGTCTCACAGGATAATGAAAGAAATACCACAAGATGTGACTTTTACTAGTAAACAGTTGAATGTCAACAGTGTTTACTTTTCTGTAATGAATGAATCATCTTGATACTATGAGCCAACGTATCTGGTACATGTTGGACAAAACAAACCACCAATATAAATTCCTTTGGAAATATGTCGAGTAGACAAATGAGTAAACAGTTGTTTAATATCTGTCTGTTTTGGTTAACAGTGAAAATGTACATCTTTTTTCTGTTTGCTAAAAGACATTTATGGTTGTTTTAAATTTCATTTTGCTTTTTCAGACTTTAACAATAAAACCATATCTATAGGAAAAGTACAAAACAAAGTTAAACAACCTCAAAAATGACAAAGCGGAATCAAAAATCTGAAATAACAACCACAGGTAATAATACAACATTGGAAAGATATTAGTGGGATTTGACCAGTGATACTATTTAAGGAATGTTAGGCATGTATAAATACATACTGAACATTCGTTCACAAGGTATAGTTAACAACCAGGTTTTTCAAAAATCGTTCAAACTTGGCAAAATATGGGCTCAACAATTCCAAACCGACAGACAGAATATATAAACGTGCATGTTTTTACTTTGAATAACAGAAATTGTTACTTTGAGATGTCTGGTGGGAAGAATTTGCATTACCCACCGATTTGCCGTCCAACAACGACCACAGAATATTTAAATACAAACACTGTGGTAGCAAGCCATCACGGGGCTTTATAAGTACTAATCAATTGTATTCTTTCATTTTCCTCCCCATGCAGATTTAAAAGTCATTGCTCTGATTGTTCTGCACAGTCCGCATACTGTTGCAGCACGTACATTCACTGTGGACACAGTAACACGCTGAATTCCTTGGCTGAAAAACTCCCAAACACAGTCATTCCCCACCTCTCCCCTCTCCTCTCTTTGTTCCCATCTTTGCACTTCTCCTCTCTCCGTCCTTCCCCCCTTCACTACCTCTTTATGCTGTTTCCTTTGGTGTTGCTCCTCTGAGCGCCGCACTCCCCTAGACCTCGCTGTGCTGCAGAGGTTCGATCTCAATTCCCCCACATAGCTGTTGCCTGGGCCTCATTCACAGACACTGTTGAATGGCAGTGTGAACGTCCAGGCCTCGTGTTTCCCTCTGTACCCCAAAACCCTTTTCCCCCATCAATCATGGAAGAAGGAAAAACATGTCAAAGCTAATATTAAGAGAGGAGATCTTCAAGATTACTTACATTTAATTTGGGAATAACTTTTGCCACTGACATTTGTGATAATATAACAAAGATAACTGAAGGCAAAGATGATTGACATAATGCGTAATTTAATGAAAATAACCTCTCTTTCAAACAAACTGTATAAGTGAAGCTGTTTCTACCAAGTCCACTCTCAAGCAATATGGTTCAACTCTCAACTCTCTACTCGGATAGGTGATACAGATTCATAGAATTGACAAAACTGTATCAAGAAAATCAAGAAAAAAATGACACACCTTTCCACAGTTACAGTCTTTTTGAATCATTATATTGTATAATAGCCAGATTTAGAAGGTAATGGTGCTGAGTAATGTACATTGAGTTACAAGGGGGGGGGTTAAAGAGCATTAATCCCGGGCCTATAGGGTCTCTGAGTACAGTGATGTGTCTGTCTAAAATAAACATTGGGATTGGACTCTGACTTATTCTGCCTTGTGATTTGAACTCCTTTAAATGGAATTTGCAGCTGCAGATGTTTCCGTATTCCTGATGCTACAGTTGAGCTGTAATTGCCAGTACGGCAATTGTATTTTTATTACATTACAATGTAGAAGACTGCAGTAAGTTTGTAGAAACATATAGAAAATGGGGGGGAAACGTGGGACAACTAGTTTTAAATATTACAAGCACAAGAAGTAAGTGCACATGTAAAAATCAGCTTTGAAGGTGGATTAACATATTACCATCACGTTTCACTTTAAAAAAAAATGCTGCATTATATTGTTTCCTTTCATCAGACTCTCTAAATTATTCCGCTTTTTATACTGTTATATAGGAAAACAACAGCACTGTCAGACCTGAGGGGTTTTAACTTCAGATGTTAAGATGCAGTGCGTCCCGTGTGTGAATTTTTCATGTTACTGTACTTCTAACACATCCATCTCAACACCTGTGTGTTTTCTCCTTTATCGGAGTGGCAGGTGGGAGCTGGATTACCTGAAGCAAAACCGTAGCTGGTTTGGCCCAAGATATAAAAAAAAATAGCTCTTGACATGGTGCAGGTGCAAACGCTGGAAAAAGGTAGTTTTTTTTAGCAGTGAGGGTTTAAACGGAATGTGACTCAGGAGAGGATAAGGGGATTTTACAGACAGCTAAGTTAGTTTGTTTATCACTGCAATGGTGGATGCTTATGGCAATGCAGAGAACAGATTCACCCCATATACAGCCTGTGATTCACCCACATGCAGGCAGGTACACAAATACAGAATATAATATAATACAGTTTCGGTGTGCGAGTTCATCACCATCTCACCGTCATGAATGTAACTTTCCTCCCAGGTCTCCGCAGAGAGGCCCTTAAAAGGGCTCTTAACAGAAAGCAGGGCACTTCTGAGATTTCTCAGGCAACTAGAACATGGTGAATAATTCAAAGCAAACTTACTCCATGTTGCCTCACATGCAAGGATTCACTGATGTGTATTTATATGTCAGGTGGCGGCTGATGTATATTTACATGTTGGACTCCTGGTCTATGTTTTTATTTTTTTTTTGTGGGGTGGTTTTGAATTCTGGCCACTTAATGGCTTCTGTTGTAATGCAAGATGTAAATAAATAAACAAAAGTTTAGCTGGAAGTAAAGCAGTTGAAATGTGGAAGAAATATGAAATAACACTTTTTTCCACTTTTTCAGATAGATTCGAAATGTGTATATATACAGGCTACTACATTTCTAGTGAGATTAGATATAAATGAATTAGTAGATTGACAGAAAGTTAAGTTTTTATAAATTCAATATCTTTGAATTTGAGACTGTTGCTCAAACAACAAGCAATTTAGAGACATCATTTTGGGCTCTCATGTGTTTAAGCAATTAATTTTTTATTTTATTTTATTTTATTTTAGGCTCAATTGTCCTGCTTCTGTCATGCTATGAAATATTATGACCCAAAGAAATTAACGTACGTATCGTCCTCTTTCTTTCAGCCTGTCCGTCGAGCTTTTTCAAGCCGACTCAAGGAGATGAACCCTGCATGCAGTGTCCCATCAACAGCCGCACCACCAGTGAAGGCGCCATCAACTGCGTTTGCCGCAACGGATACTATCGCACCGACTCCGATCCTCTCCAGATGCCTTGCACAAGTATGTGGTTGTTATATGTGAACCTCAACATGCACTCCACACAAACACACACACACAGCACACAGACATGAATATGTACCCACAAAGTCTTTGATTTCAAATATGAACTCTCTGACACATAGACATGTCACACCCGCAAGAAGAAGAGCCTCGGGATCAAAGGACAGTGGTAGTCTGTGTAACTCCAAACAGAGAAACCCTGTCAGAGCTGTCCCTCACGCAAACACGACGCTGACATGTCCATAGTGTTGCTGTTCACAGATCTGACCCGACACACAAGGCTCGGCTGCCCCTCCTCAACATCACACAGCCCGTGCTCCAAGCCAGACCAGAGGTTACTGGGCCAGGGCGCGTAGCTTTGTGAAGGTGCAGGCACGGAGAATGAGCCCAGGCGAGACTCTCTCTTGTCATGCCAATGAAGCTGTTTGAATTTGAATTTGAATTTGAGGCTGACACCGAGGTTGAGAGAGAGAGAGGAAGGGAGAGAGACGGAAGGGTATAGACTCAAGCAAACGTGAGCGAGGGCGGGGGTGCAGCGTGAGGGAAAAGCTTGTAGAAAGGAATGAAGGAGGAGAGGGAACCTGAGAGAGACGGAGAGGGCTTGTGTGTATGTGAGAAAGAGAGAATCGGTGCATAGAGTGTGGTCTACCTAAAACAAAATGAGGGTGAGTGAGGGAAAAAAGCCCCCTTTCAACGTTTTGGTGGTGTTTTTTCCTCACTCTCCCTCTCGGCCTGTTGAAAGGGAAAGAGGAGGGAAAAGATTCGATGGTCTCCAACAAAAGAGATTTGCATAAGCCTGGCTCTGGGAGTCGAGCAGCTGTTGTGAATGAGAAAGCAGCAGCGTCACGTCACCCGTATTAAGCGCAGCAGCGACCGGCCTGATTAAAGCAAGGGAATGGGCCCATCACAGCGGCCCGCCGGCTAATGGAGGGGGGTATTAGTCTGCCTCCCCAGGAAGGGAGATGCCAAGGAGGAGTTATGTTTCCATGTACAAGAGACACCAAGAAGGGCACTCCAATGGGCTTCCTTCCAGAGCCGGAGATCTGTTAATTGCTGCCAATTAAAAGGGGGTTAAATAAGAAGTGATCGATTCAGATTTAGGATGTTGTGGGCGGAGTGGAATTGTTTCTCATTAGTCCTGGAGGGAACGTCTTCCATAATTAGGTGCACATGGCTGTGAAAGATAAACAGTTCTCATTGTTTGTTTGTTCGGCCTGTCACTCAACATGTAGCAGCATGTGGAAAGTTTCCAACCCGTAATGCCTAGCTGCTAAGAATGTCTCAACAGGAGAAACAGTAGGTTCCTCTCCACTGCAGTAACTCAATATGATGCTCCATGAGAAAAGTGTCAAGAATAGATGTTAAGAAAACACTTGACAGAGTGGACGCCAGCATGGAAAATGAGAGAATGTAAATGGGCATCCCGAGGGAAGAGACACTGCCAGCTTGAAACTCAGTCAGCTCAAACCGCTAAGAGCTCGGTTTGTGGAGTTTCTCTGCTCCAAGTGGAGTTGGTAACGATGCCCTCTACGGCGTCAAGCACACAACACAGCTTCCATCCTAAAATGTGAACAATGTAGTTGATGCAAAAAGTACAGCATCCTTGGAATCGTGACTAATATGAGTGACAACCATCTCTTTCCTGTACTTTATACAAAGAGTGTCCGGCCATCTTTTTAGCAAAACAAATGCTACTACAAATGAAATTTACATAATAAACTTTCCAGCCAATTATTCGATTAAGTCTTAATACTGTTTCCAGTTCTTTTAGTCCATTTAGCATTTACCTTAAAGTGGCTATAATTTAAGATGTTTATATTAACAACAGATCACATGGCTGAAGGGGTCGCTTGTAGTGATGAAGCCACAGAAAAGTATAACCAAACTCACGGCCCTCAACTTTCACGTTCATCACTCGTTCATTTACCTTGTTTCGACGAGCAGCAGGCAAAACATTTCAGTGTAATTTCAGTGAACGTCTGGCTTTGAGTCAAAGAACAAGTGAGCTGTTTTTGTTGCAGATCCGGATGTAGTTTTGCCATCAAATAGCCATTTCATAGCACTTTACATTTTGGCCCCAAACTCCTGCGGCCTGGAACCAAACCTTTTCCCTTGTTTCAAGTCAAATGTATGACTATCCATTTCCACAGAAACAGACATTTAATCTTTTCCATTTCTCTTACTTTGTATTTAGATTTTCACAAAAGTTGAGCTTGTTTTTCACTATTCATTATGAATTTATCTAAAATAATGAGCCCCATGTATCATGTATGATGTTTTCCAGTTTTGTTGGATTATGTATCATTCAATTCAATACGCTGTGTTTAAATGTTGAAGTTTGCACCTGCAATTTGGACGAACCGATCGAAGACTGTATATCTGTATTGGTTTAATCACTCAAGTGTTAACCACCGACGTTCTCTTGTATTTTCCAGCCGTCCCTTCAGCTCCGCAGACTGTTATCTCCAGCGTGAATGAAACCTCTGTGATGCTGGAGTGGTTGCCTCCTCGGGATTCGGGGGGCCGCGAGGACGTAGTCTTCAACATCATCTGCAAGAGCTGTGGCGGAGGCCGGGGCGGCTGCACCCGCTGTGGGGACAACGTTCAGTTCTTGCCCCGTCAGCTGGGCCTGACAGAGTCCCGGGTCTACATTAGTGACCTGCTGGCCCACACGCAGTACACGTTTGAGGTGCAGGCTGTCAACGGGGTGTCAGATCAGAGCCCCTACTCTCCGCAGTATGCCTCGGTCAACATTACCACTAACCAGGCTGGTAAGTGGGCCCGTCTGTCTTTTTCTACACTTTATATTCCCCACGTGGTTTCCTCTTCTCTTCTCTTCTCCCCATCACTTTCTTTTTACCATGTCTATTTTTGGGCTGCTCCCTTGTTGCTTACGCCTCGTACAGCACCTCTTCATCACACTCATTCCTCTACAAGCACATAATGCACCGTGCACAGACCTCCACTAAGTCCGTTTCTTTCCTCTCCTGTATGGTGATGTATGCAGATGAAGGGCTCTGAAATGGGAAGGAGAGTGCCGTTGATGATGTGACAGGCAGAATGTGATGGCCTGCTGGTCTTTACACTGTGACCTCATCACCATGTTTTTCAGACTGTGGAGCTGAGAGCAGGTTAGCTGCTGACTCCACTTCTTCTGCTGTTCAGTGATTACAGCTCTGTTCTCATCCACCTCCACTTGATTGTAAAACATTTTTAAATCATAGCGTATGCGTGGTATATACTAAGTGTAGTAAATAGCTTTATACACACTGTGTATGCGCTACCTTGTAAACTAAAACACTACTTCAAAGAAGCCAGAATTCCAGTTTGTTGAGGCCTAATGTCTGAGGCCTAATGAAAACCAGGTTCCCTTGGTGACTGGGTAACTTTTTCATCTTTAGGATCTTCTAGAAATACACCTCAGAATCTCCTTCAGTCTCTCCTCGGCAACTATCAGAGATTTGCATTCTTCACTCTCTGTGGCTGCGGTTGAAGTCTGCCGCACCTCTAATTATTTCACAAAAGCAGCAGCATTGATTTGCTCTTTAATTGTCGCATGAAACGCATCATTTGGCGTGCCAGGCTTTTCTCCTCCGAGCACTGATGAGCGGGGGGGAATACAGGCTGGGCTTTATCTTTGCACTGGCTTTGCATCCCATTGGCAACAAACATAAATGCCTGTCATCTCTCATCATGCATCCCCCCTGCACCGAGGGCAGTCTTCTGTGACTAAGCTACCTAAAGCACTGTGTTACTGTGCTTTATTACAGCGGACATATTGGGTTTTGTTTAACTACGCTCTCACTCTCTCATTACTTTCCTCTGGAATTCCCAGATGTCCAGATGTCTGCGCTCAAATAGTGAGGGTATACAAGTCGGATGAACACATTTAAGAGGAGATTTCTACACTTAAGTTGACCCATTGTAGTAAACGTCAGTGTTTACAGAAATCTGTTTGTGTAAAAGCTCCATAAAGTACTCTGTTACAATGCTGAAACTCTAAGTCACACTAAAATGGAGGCCTTTATTCAAACGGCGACCTCTTTTTATTGTCTGTTTTGATTTGAGTCACTGGTGTGGTGGGTTAATGAGGGCCTCTGAGTGCAGTTAAGCGTTGTAATGAGGCCCCTGCCCCACTCTTTCTCACTGGGCCACAATAAGTCTGCCACCCCAACCCTTGGCTTCACTGCTTCCCCTGCCGTGGCATCCTGGCGGAAATTGGGGGGCTCTGCGCCCTCTCCACTGAAGTGCCCGTCACTTTGGATTAGGCGGCGAGAGCTCCCGTCAGAGGGAGCTGTGAAAAGAACTCAACTCTTGCTTGCCCCCACTCCACCCTGCCACCTTCCCCCATCACCCTGCAAAACCAGGCTCACCCTTGGGACGCGGAGCTGCACGTTTGCGGTGCTACGCTACAGGGCTGGGGTCACACGGACCAGGAGCCCATAATTGCATCTGGTTTTTGAGGCTTGGGGGTTACATAAACATCATGTCACCCCTAATTACCTCAGGCAGTTCTGTGCCTCACTCTTACGCCGAGAATGAGAGCGTTAAGACGAAGAAAAACAAAAAACTGATTTCTTTGTACATACTTTACACGTGTGTTAATCAGTCCCTTAGTAAGCTAGCATTGGGAGGGAGGCAGGAGCGTTCCCCCAAAATCAACAAATAAATAAGCAAATTAAAATTAAGTGGCGTGAAAGTGTGTCTTATTTCTTGTGTGGGCGGCTGCCGTCTTCAGCCACGACTTGTTGGTGTGTCGGGTGGGGGCAGGGGAGGAGGGTGGTGTGAGATGTGAGCAGAACTCCTCACTCACCATACCCAATCAAGCACCCACACCACACTCTATTACCCACAGGGCTTATCCTCCCACTCTGTAGGTGGCTGGCGACAGTTCCTCTGTGATAAAGGACGTGATTGCCCTGGAAAGTGCGGCGCTTGATTACACACTGTAATGCCACACAAAAGGAGATGCCGTGCTGAATGGCATTTGAGCCTGTTTTATAAGCATATGACTAATTCCCCAAAACTTGCATTGTGTTGAAAGCGCAGAGGCCTTAAAATGTGCCTCCAAGCCTTTTTACAATAATGAGTCACAAGTAAGCCATCTATTTTGGCTTTGCTCTGTCTATAAAATGTTGCTCTTTGCATGACATTAAATGAGCGGAGGGAGTGAGACAGAGCTGCAAATCTGATGCTTTCTGTCAGGGACTGAGGATGAGAACTCTGGTGTGTCTAGGTGTTACAGTGATTTAACTGGGTCTGACAGGTGAGAGAGTGGTGACACAAGACCAGTCTCACAAACAGTAGGTGTATTTCCACGGGGGGGATTGTATGTATGTATTACTGCACTGATGCATTACAAATGTTTCTTAATGAATTTTGAAAAATATTTGCTGGAAAATGTTCTTGAGTTGAATGGCATCATGGTCATCATTTAGGAATGATCCTATTTAGTTAGTTAGTTTCAACAACATCACAACTGAAATTAAAGCCACTAGCAGGTTTGTTTTGTGTTAAATCAATATTTAAGTCCAGTGTTTCAGTTAATCTGTTAATTCATAACTCAGGTTTTACAAATAAGACGAGGCAGGCTTGTTTAAGTTGTGTAGTTTTATTAGAAAATGTTAATGTGGTGTTGCAGATGCAGTTTTTTTGTTGTTGTTTGTGATGTTGTGATGTCAGAAAGAGTGGAAACAGGTGTGCATCGTCAGGCCCTCTAAGCACTGAGTGACTACACTGTTATGGTTGTGATTAGTGTCAGCAGTTATGGAAATCTTAAAAAATTCCATTACTTAAATGATTGGTTTCTTTGTTATCGTGTTTTCATAAAAGGTTTTGCAGATGGTAGGTTCCAGTCATTGATTTACTAGTAGGGTACTAGGGGGCAGCTTGCTATAAGGCTGCAAGGTTTTAGGTGTTGAATTTAGTTGAGTTTTTAGTTCTTGGTGTTTGTTTTATAATAAACCTTTTTTCCCTGCAGTTCTGCTTATTATTTTGCTGTCTTCTACATTCTCTTTAAGGTTTTCCAGTCCTAAACAACATCTGCTGCCCCTTTTTTATATGACCTGATGTCACTACATTACTTTGTTTCAGCTTAGAAACTACTGGCAGGGTGACCTACTGCTTAGTGAGACTATCGTCGAGTAACGTTAAGGTCACGGAATTAAGTCTGTTCATTGAAATAAAGTCTCTCTGTGCTTGAAGAACATCACCCATTTACCATTTCTTCCCTCCTCCTTTCCTACGTTCTCTCCATCCCCTTAGTTGGCCTACATTGATTAATATATGAAGTGAAAATTGTTGCTGGAGCCACATTCCCACCATGAAGTTTAATCAAATGTTTCTGACAGCTGAGAGGCAGTATGTGATTTCGTCCTAATAGACTTCACAGTACTACATCCTGCCATTTTGTCTTCACACAGTCTGGGACACACTTCCTTAGCTCTTAGTAACTACTAGCTAGTTTCAAACTATTGATTTATTTAATCAAGTTGCACCATTACATCTTATATTTTATTTTTTAGGTAATAAAAACTTTAATAATGTGTGAATCGGTTGCTTGGAAACATTCAGTTAGCTTAGTAACAGTTACATCTGGCGGTTGTACGAGGTGTAAATATTTACTAACGACTAATCTTTACATAAGAACTAGTTTGTGTGGTGCAGCTCGTTCTAACCTAGTATTGTGTTAAACTTAATAAACACTTAAATTATATGTATATGCTGATGCAACTGGCATGTCAAAGCCTGTGTTTAAGCTGTCAATAATAATTTGAAGGCATGGTTCTGATTAAGAAATTGGAAATGGAAATTTAAGTTATTTTTATGGATTACAAAATAACTTAAGTACGTTTACTGTACACAGAGAAGACTTGCTTTGAGTTATGAAGACACAAACAAATAATAGCTAGCTAATAATGTGACTGCCTGTTATTTGCTGGCTCACTGTAGAGCTGCTGTATCATCAATTTCAGTGCACAGAAGAGAGATTATCTCCTACCTGAATGCAAACTATCAGTATTCTGCGAGAGAATTCAGCATTGCACAACAGATAAATTAGATATCTGTATGGCCCGTGCGTACGCCATATTGCATTCTATAGTGGTTGGGCATATTAGATTCCAGAGGACATATTTGTTTAGGCATTTCATTAACTCAAGGTGAGCCGCGGTGTCTGCTGCTAATGCTATCGAGAAGCAGGGGGACTGAATTGGTTTCTTATCAGGTGAACTGCCTGATTGTGGAAGTGAACCACATTACTCAGAGGGTGGGGGGTGGGGGTGTCATCGGGTGCAAGCTTTTCATATGGTCTAGGGAAGATTTATGACTTAATTATTGTCCAAATTGCCCAGGTCCTCTGTAACCAGGCTACCAGGGACGTTGCTGCTCCACTGGGCCGTGGTGTGAAAAGCACTGGTGCAGAGCCAGGTGGGACTGCCAGAATGTGTCAATACACCAGCCAGCCAAGTGTGGCTACTACACTGTTGACTTTAGGACAGTGTCACCAGTTAAGTATGGATTCTGTGTGGTCCAATGGCACGCTCATGGCAATGACATGGCTTTCTAGTTGATTATCCGCCTTTATCTCATGCAGGGCCACTTTAATCTATGTGTCCTTTTATGTAACAACTAGAACAGAGCTAGTTCGTGCACAAAACCAGTCATTATGTGCTTTATTAACAACTACTACAGTTTTTGTTTACAGTTTCATGAGCATTTCTATCTTCTTAAGTATGCACAATTTTGATGAATAATTGAGGCCAAGAAATCACCTTAAAGCAATTAGATCAGTTCTCATCACATGAAGTGATTGGCATGTAAAAGATAATTATGACAAAAGATATATTTAACCTATAGGGCGAAAATATATAGGCACATTAAATGCAGCAACAGTAACAACTTATTCAGGCAGCTATATCATCAGCAAAGAATTCAGCTCTGAATACATGTGAGTAATAGAGAGGTCTGAAAGATAAAGAGGCTGAGAGACAGAGAGTCAGACGGGGACCACCAGTTTACATGGCGTGCAGTGTGACAGTGACAGAAGGTGTTAAGAAGGGCACATATGGTGGGTGCCAGTGTAGGTCAGCCAGGCAGACAGACAGGAGGCCTCAGCATGCACCTGCAGCTCGGTACTGAAAGAGCCTTGAATAAAAGCGGCTCTGGTAGTCCGCCAGCAAGCCACACATACACTGCGTCCATGCTACTGTGGATGCAGAGCAACCTGTTTACAAAGACAGATTCAGACAAATGCTTCAACAGAGAGAGTGAGATTAGCTTAGCGATAAAGTGTGTGGTAAGCAGCCTGCAGGGTTGACAGATAACTTTCAATAATCTATGCATGCAATACGAATTTAATTATGACTCCCCAGAAGAGAATCAGCACATGGATAGTCAAAATTGATCTTGTTCATAAATCATTCAGCAGCCACGTGTGTGTTTCTCGGTACATTACATGGATCACTTCCTCCAGGAAGTGATCTACAGATTTAAGCCTGTGCAGGGAAGAGAGTGATAGAGTATGCACATCGCCTGCATAGAAATCTAGGTTAAAAGGCCAGGATCTTTTGGCCCAGTGGGCTGTATAAAGGAACATAATGTGAGTTTTTAATTAATTATCGTTCAGTGCATTAGCTGTATACTGGAATGCCTACATAATTGACAATGCTTTAATGCAGTCATTTTATTTACTCTTTACATACAAAAGAATGATGGTGATGACAATTAAAAAAGATAATAAATAATGGTGATGAAGCAAAAAGGGGTCTCGACCCAATCAGCGCTGTGTTTTTGAATGTATTAATTTTTATATGAACTTTATGGAGTTAACTCCACCAATTAAGAAAATGGATCCGCAATGAAACACAATGGCACTCCCCTCTCGGCCTCTTTTAGCCTCTCTCCTCGCTTTCTTTTTTCAATCTCTGCATTTTTCTTTGCCAAACTCATCCTGAAGTCAAAGTTCCTGTGGTATATATTATAGATTAAGTATTCCTTGTAAGGCGGATGCAAAACAGAGATGTCATTGTGTGTGCGAGTGTCTTGCCACTGTCTGGGGTGTCTGGTTTAAACAACACGAGCAGCTTCCACTCGTGATCCTACCCGGGTTTTTTATTTTTTATTTTTTATACTGTAGCCTTGATTCACACACATGAATCACGCGATCTGCATCCACCATCATCCTCTCAAAGGTTTTATGTGTAAATTGGGGTCACGAACTTTATAAGCGGAGATGACATTTTATAATCCTTGCTATTGTGTGCCACTCATTGACGCAAACCTCATACTGTGTAGATAAGCATGATTTCAAATAAGCGAAAAGTCAACGCTGTGCATTGGAAGGGAGCTGGAGCAGATGTGCTATCTGCAATTTCCACATCTTGTTTAATTTTTACTTTGGAGCTGCTCAGTAGGCAACAGTAGGAAGCGGTGGAATTGACTGCCTCCTGTGATATATATATATATATATATATATATACACACACACACACACACACACACACACACACACACACATTTTTTTTTGTTAAATGTCAATGAGCATGAATCAGAACATTGCTTAGTATAATATAGTTCCACATTTCTCAAGAGGTCTCCATTTTGGAGCAACCAACACAAACTGTTCATATTAAAAGATTTCAGATGTGTTTCATAGATTTACTTATTTAGTTGCGGTGGTTATTGTCATGTTAACATGGGCTGTATTATGTAGAGCCACATGACACCTTTCTGAAACAGCTCTTCAGCTCTGTTCCGCTCACGTCAACATTCCACTTTCTTGCTCTATCAACAAAGCAATTAGCTCAGTAAAACCAAATATGTTTGCGTGCCACTGACCGAGTCGGAGAAAAGGAAGGCTGTAGCCCACACTCGTCTTTCCAACATTGTAGGGTAGTGATATGCATTCTGTGGTTTATGGAGTTTTTCTCCTTGCAGAAGCCAGTTTGTAAGTTGTTTTTAAATGCAGAAAAGCAGCTTGCTGATTAAACACAGTCCGCTTCCTACTTGGTGGACACCTCAAACATTGTGTCTGTTCAGCCCAAATCAGCCCGGGGAGATTAAAGGACCACAGTAGAGCTACGTGTCTTTGTAAAATACAGACTTCTTACATTTCATTCACCCAATCTATCTGTCTTTGGCTGCTTTAAGACCTTTCTACTATGTTTAGATGAACATCACTTAAATCAAAGGACTGCTTGTTTTTTTTTTGTTGGAAGTCCCTATATCTTTTTAACAATTGCAGTAAAGAACTACAAGAAACTTTTATTACTATTCAAACTTTATTTGCAGCTCAAAGGAGCTCAAATACTGATGATTGCCTTTAACAAAGAATCTTTTTTTTGATTGTACGACATTTAGCTCCGCTGCTGCAAAAGAATTGTCTCTCATTTCTTCTGCAGCATTGTCCCCATACATGCTTACATTTACATTTAGGCTTATCGGGGTTGTATCTCCTCCCTCTGCCGATGTGCCGGGTTGGCTTAGATTTAAACCCTAACTTCTGCAAGCATCTGAAAACTCTTCAAACCCCTGAAGTGCCTATTTTAGAATTAGCTTATGGTGTGTATATGAGTGTATTATAGTCCCCAATCTTTTCCAGTGCAGATGGTTTAAAGCTTGATGAACTGAAATCTCACTTTTGTAGCTTTACTGCACTGGAAAATCTTTATAGATGTAAAACCCACAATCCTTTGCAGCTGGGGAAACAGGGCAGGCTGCCAGCACGCTAAAAGTACATGCAAATATGGACCTCTCCCTTTAAGACGGCTCAACGCGCTGCTCATAAATGGACAGCAGTCGGAGAGAGTGGAGCACTGGCAGCCTGTTTGGGAGGCTGCCTGGTAGAGGACCAGCTGGTCTGGGCCCTTTGGGAAAGACTGCGCTGATTTTTTACAATGAAAAGGAAAAGGGATTTACGAGCCCTGACCTGTTCTCGCTACCTCCCCCATCTTCCCCAAATCATAGCGTTGCTCTCTGCACCAGAACGTCTAATCATATCAGAGCCACATGGTTTTAGACACATTAGGATGTTAGAAAGATGCAGATAAAAGGCCTTAAACATATACTTTCTCAGAAGGATGTGATTCGTGTGCCAGCAAATGTTGGAGGTTTTTCCTTTTTTTTCCTACGCTGCGTTGAACCACAGCAAAAAGTATCACATCATGAGGTGGCAGTGTCTCTTGATTTCTATAAAATAAGTCCACTGCGGGAAGCTCCTCCAAGCGTGGCTTGATTTAACAGTTACTGTTCTGGAGAACCTGAAGACCCCCTCCGCTCCTGGAAGTCACATGGGTGCCCATGACTGAGCCCCCCTCGGTTGCCGTCCATCCACAGTGGTCTCACCTCAACAGCCTCGCTTAATGAATATGCCCATCGTGTTGATAGCAGTATTTAGTAATGAGGCTTAACATTAGAAACCCAGGTTTACTAAACAAGGAACTGGTCAGAGCGAGAGAGTGGAAACACCCACCAGAAGAATGTGCTGCAATAAAAGATAACAGAGACATAAATTAATGGGACGGATGAAAGCCTCACTTTTGTGTGTGTGTGTTAGCAGAAGCATGCCCCATTAAATCGGCTTGGATTTCAATGAGTGGAAATATCCATTTAAACTCCAACTCTTTAATTGATCGGGATGTCAGAAAGTGTTCTAACGTAACACTAAAACATCTAGTGGAGACGTTGAGCAAAACAGAGCCTTTGTGTTCTGTGTTGTTGGGCCAAGGCCAGAGCGTCATGCTAGAAAAGACTCCAAAGCACCTACTTTCATATCAGTACCCAAACTGAGTAATGATGTGGGCTCTGAAAGCAAAGTCTTTGACAACAGCTGGGGCCTCCCATCCTCTCACAATTAAGCAATGCGATATACAACCTTGAGAGACCCTCCCAGGTCCCCGCCTATTCACACGCCATTGTCACTCTGATTATCTTTGAGCTGTTTGCAGACTTGCATATATTTAAGATAAAAAAAAAACAATGTCTGTCCATAACTGACCCGCTGTTAAACACACAATCCCAGTTGAGCACTTTGTGTCTGACCAAAAGAGTGTATGCAACATTAATAATCATCAGTGAGGTATTTAAAGCTTTGGCGTGGGCATGAGGAATGATCTTGAGATTAAGAAATTGTATTTGTTGTGATTAGCGTTAGCTCCCCTCACGGCTGCAACTCCTCTGTCCGCTCTCCCACTCCTCTGTGGCAAATGGAAAACTCATAGATTTCCCTGTGAGAGACATATTCATCAAGGCCATTTATCTTTCCAATTCAGCCATCTAATTTGATTATATAAACGTACAATTCCTGCCTTTGTCATTATCACCGCTTCATTAGTTTTCAGAACATGAATAGAGCATTCATGGAGAAAACCTAGAAATAAAGCATCCAGTGAACGTGGAGCTCACCCACTTTGAAGAAATTGATCTGACTTGACATAGGTTATGATGAGTTGAGCTTTCAGTATATACTGGGACTGGGAAACCTTCTTACATCTTTGTTTTTAAACTCTAATTGTCTTTAATGGGGTGCAGTCCACATGATTTAAAAATAATTATTGCAACCCCTAAAAAAATGGCTTGAAAGAACCAAAACATGTACTTAGTGGCATAACTCGGTGAATGATGTTGACACAATGAAAACCAAGTATTTACTCAACCCTTGAAATTATAGATTAAGGAATAGGAAAACATTCTAGGTACAATGGAGACTTGTAGATTTGGAGTACATGAATTAGATGTACGAAAATGGTTTTCATATGTGGCTCATTGCTGAAGGCCTTGGTGCAATGAAACGTTGACTTGGCATACCGCTACATTCCACAGTCAATTGGTGGAATGTCAGCTTAGCCTGAAATGCATGTATTAAATTGACTTGAAATACACAGCACAGTTGGGTTGCTGCTCTCTACAAGCCGGGATGTTTCAACACTTTACGTTACTTTACAGGAATGACCCTGCACCAGAAGCCTTCCTTCAATTTGATCTCAGTTTGTTTTCTGTTACACCAACCCTTATCGGTTTCTTGAGCTCAGACATGGTGACTGCCACCATTCTGTCTGGAAGTTGTCCTTTAGCAGAAGAAAACCACAGTGTTCTCCTCCGACAGCTTTTCATGTTGGCATGTGTCCATCCTTTGTACATGAATACATGAGCTGCCTTTGTTTCTCTGGTCCTGTATCAGGTTACTAGGCATGGCTGCGCCGTGTGTTTAATGGAAATGCTATGCAGGAACAGGCCATGTGGCAGTCTTGAATATATGTGCATCCGTAATGGGATACTCGTGAGTTCCTCTTAGAGTAACAGTTTGCCTTATTAGGCTGTCGTCTTGTGACTGCAAACAAACTAGTGAGTACAGTGAGATGGAAGAGATTTCTCAGACTGGTGTCCTGTCTCATACTGTATACATTACTGTACCTCCGGCTCCAGGAAAGGAGCATGATGTGTGTACGCTGCAGTGTCACAGGCCATCGCGGTGTAAGTGCTTTGCGGAGATGAAATACAGAACGTCTATTTATTATCTGCTGGCAGCAGCACATGAGGACATACTCAGTCCCTTGACCATCACAGTTTATATGAGACATCATAATTTGTTGCCTCAGATGGATGCTTCTGTTTGGGTCAGGGGGCATGCGAGGCACGGCTGATTAGCTGATGAGAATGAGTAAAGTTATAAAAGGGACATTTTATCATTGGCTCAGACTCACCGTGGTCACTTGCACACTATATTTTCTCCCCCGCTTCAGGACAGCAGCTGCAAAGACATGTCCACTCGATAAGCATTTCTTTAGGTAAACAACGACAAAATCAATGTAATATACAGAACATTTAAAAACTGCAGCCATAGAATCTTAGATTATACAGGCTTGGATTTTCTATAGAGAACGCGTGCCGGAGGAGAGACTTCTGTCTTTATTGCTGGCACTCAGGGGAGCCACTGTGCTTCTGGCTGAGGGCTGCGTGTGCATGCAGCACGGGCCTGAAGGGGATGAGCGTGGGGCTTGGTGTCCATAAATCTTGCCCAGCTCCCCTCCTTCTCTGACTCCCCAACCCACCCAACCCTTTCACACATACAGAGAGGCTCAGAGGCCTGCAGGCCTCGCCAGGCTCCCCAGACAGAGCTTTTTATCTTCGGCTTCTCTGAGCTTTACATTGACCCAAGGCACCCTGAACTAATCTTAATGGTTGTTGGAGGACTTGAGGTGATCACGCCCCCTTGAACCTTACGGTTGTATTGAAAAGAATGTGCCAAGTTTTAGGTCACTGACTATGCAAGATTATAGTAGGCCATGCATGTTGTAACAAGTCATTTAGTTTTTAGTTTTTTTACTTGATCCAATGCAGCAAAAAAAGAGAAAATCTTTAGTAGTATGACACAATGTTGAATTTATTTTTCAAGATATTGTTTTAAAAAAATGATTACTAATATTAAGCACAATTGCCAGTTTTTTTAAATATAAAGCCTTGATTGGTAAAGTCAACCATCACCAGTCAACAGCCTCTCACCTTGTCTTTTGTGAAGTTGCATTATAAGTGAGTGGTACTGCAGTTGCTAGCAAGAGCATATATAGTAAATGGTACATAACAGTCAACATATACATAGTAAGAGAAAAAAACATGTTCTGCAAAAGTCACGCAATCATATATATAAAAAACTCTTACATAAAAAAGGTGTAAAGGCGTGCTCCCCCCTTCCACCCAACCGGTCGAGGCAGATGACCGCCCACCTAGAGCCTGGTTCTGCTCCAGGTTTCTACCTGTTAAAGGGAAGTTTTTCCTTGCCACTGTTGCCTAGTGCTTGCTCATGGTGTGAACTGTTGGGTCTCTATAAATAAAGAGTGAGTCTAGACCTGTTTTTATACAAAAAGGTGCCATGAGATATGGCGCTATATAAATAAAAAAAAAATCCATTGAATAGCATGGTTAACATTGTTTTCAAAACCTAAATGAATGTCACCTGGGAAAATAAATAAGGGTGATCTTTGTGTTGACCTACCCATAAAAAGCAAGTTTCCACATTTCTGAATGTTTAGTTTCATGCTCTTCTGAAAGGCACAGGAAGGTAAAAAAAATGTAATTGGAAGATTTGTTGACAGTAATTTAAAACACATGCAATTTTCAGCATGTAAAATCAATGCTGTGGTCCTTTTAAACTGCCATCTCCAAGGAAATATGCATAAATAACTCCAGCTAAATAAAATTAGAATGTGGAGGACAATAATGCTGCACAAAAAGGGTGTCGTGTAGCTCTTGTGATTTACGCTAGTAAGTTGGTGCTTGGCAGACAAGATGGGTTTGCTTCATGTAAAACATGTTGATCTGGTGATTTAAAAAAAGATTTATGTGGAGAAGGTGGTCTGTTATCAGCAGTATGACAAGTGCAAATTAATCACATGAAGATCACAGGTGAAACAAGTCCCATGAGGCTGCTTATGTGGTTTAGCCAGTGTTGTAACTTGCCAACCTGCAGTACTTGTCTGGCCGTGCGACTCTCTAAAAGGAGACTGCAGTATATTATATAGATTTTATGGCATTACGTATTACACCTTTGCAGAACCTGGTGTTTGGCTGTGAGGTTAAAGATGCTGTAAAATTCTCTGTGCGTGACTGTGAGGCCGGTGGTGATTGATTTGCCTCATCCTTAACACACTGTCTTTATCTCCTCACAGCTCCATCTACAGTGTCTATAATGCACCAGGTCAGTCGTACTGTGGACAGCATCACCCTCTCCTGGTCCCAGCCTGACCAGCCTAATGGTGTCATCCTGGACTACGAGCTACAGTATTATGAAAAGGTATCAAGGATGCAGCTACACACTCTTCCTCAAAGCCCTCACTCATCCATATAAACACAAGTTCCATTTCCTTTTCTCCTTATCCAACTTAATACATTTAAGGTGTTATTCAGTTTTTTTAACCTGGGCCCTATATTTAACATATTCTGGGGTGTAAATGAGTAATATGTAAACAAAAGTCACTGGAAACAGGCTGCTATGGCTGCAACCAGGGTGCAAACTTTACTTTTTTGTTCACCGGCCAAATGGCTAGTGAATGTTCAGATTTTACCAGCAACTCAATATACACCCATTGTTGGTTTTTGGTTGGCTGGGGAGTGAAGCAAATCCACCAGCAACTTGTATATTTTACCAGCATTTGGCTGGTGGCAGGTGCTAAATTTGTGCCCTGGCTGCAACGTAATCCTTTCGGGCAACTGCACCCGTGGAAAAAGCGTCCTCTAAAACTGCTTGTTTATGCCACTGACAGGCTCAAGTGTCTGACAAAATTATGGGGAACATTAAAGACATATGCCTTTTTGTTAAAGAGTAACATCCTTTTTGTTTAACCAGAAACACTCGTCTTCCTGCAACAACTCCCCTCTCGTGAGAGTTCAGAGCGAGACTTCGGTTTCTAGTGTATCTCTGTAGGGATCCTTTACAATCTAGTGGCCCATTCCAAAGCCTTTTGTACCTATTAGTCATTTAAACCCCAAAATATGTCAAAATAGAGCCCAGTTTTAAAAATGCTGTTTCAGAATGACCCTTCAAGAGTGCTAAAAACTGACTCTATAGTGGAGTTGTACATTTAAATTCAGAATATCTCCTCATGCTCGTTTGCATAACAACACATCCTAGGAGGCATGTAGACGGAGCTTCTGAGCATCGCTTAGAACTTCTGCTCATTCTCTTTCAATTATAATCACGGTCAGTCACTGGGAAAGGAAACCGCGCTCAGCCCTGCAGTAGGGGCACTGGGGATTGATGCACTGAGACTTGTGGTTGAAACAATGGTGCGCTGGCTGCTGTAAAAATAGTATTCAAGGGGCAAGCTTCACCGAATCAGCATACTTTCTCACAGAAAATCTTGCAGTCACAAATGTGCGTTGATTCAAGCACAACGATCACTCGAATGCAAACAGCCACAGACACAATCACAAACACGTACACGTGTGCGTGCACGTATATACACAGCATTTGTCAAGCTTTTGTCTACACGCTGAGACGTCCCACTTTTGAGTATAATTCCCTTCTCTGACACTGCTGGAGAGAGCTGTCAAAACAATTGTCCCAGCTCCTGCTGTGGCTCAGAAGTGTGCACCAAGCAGTGGGTTGAAGGGAGCAGCTAAAAGAGTCTCAGTCTCTGCTCTAAGACCTGTCAGCATTCTGGAGAGGAGGGGTATGGCAGTGAAATACAGCTCTGAACATCACAAGGCACGGCTCAGAAATGCCTCCTGACCTGAAACTGCCAGCAAATCTACCTTCTTAACTGCAGCAGCTGTATATCTGCCTTCTCAGTCCTGCTGCTTTAAGAAATATTGTGTTTTTTTATGTAATTATTCAAATCAGTTCTATTGTGATTTATATGGGTGTTTGTAAGATAAATGTATACATGAATGTCACTTTTTCCCCCCCTGTATCATTTCTGCTCCCAATATTTTAGTTGCAAAGTGTAAAAGAAGATTTCAGTATAAGATTTTACCTGTAAGTGGTGTTTGGTGCATTTTGCTTTGGTAATGACATTTACAATATTATTCTCCTATAAATGCTTCATTTATTGCATCAGTACTAATGTAATTAAAATAGAAATAGAAATAAAATTACATTCCAATGTCAAAATTTTGAGGTTTTAAAATGACTCAAATAACGTACTAAATACGTACTAAAGTACGTTTGCTGTGCTTACTGATACTGATCTATCATGTGTTCTTCCTGAGTCCTAGATCTTAACCTACTATGTAATTTATTCAAGTGGCATCTCATAATTGTTAGCCTTTGCAATTGGACTGTAATTACTAATGTGCACAAATGTTGTTTTTCTTCTCGTAGGACCAATCAGAATACAACTCGACCACCATCAGGAGTCAGACCAACACAGTGGTCATCCGTGGCCTCAAGTCAGGAAGCATCTACGTGTTCCAGGTCCGGGCCCGCACCGTAGCTGGGTTTGGACGCTACAGTGGCAAACTGTACTTCCAGACCATGACTGAGGGTGAGAACTTAGCCAATGCACACCAAAGCACGCAGAGCTGTTATCACCTCTCATGCGCGGCCCATTGACTTACCATGTAGTACAATATGGATACAGACAGCTGCGAGAATGAAAGGGAGTCATGTTGGGAAGTAAGCAGTTTAAGAACCCCAAAACCAGATTAGTGTAGCTTGAAATTATATTTCATTATTATGAAACATCCCACACATTATACTCATGTAATTCTTTCATTATTCATCTTCCAGCATTCAAGATTTCTATCCTTTATGCTGTACACAAATGTCATCCACCCCCCAAAAGAAACATATCTTTTTTCCAAATGATAGCTTTTTGCCATTTGCCACCATAAGCCTTTAAGTCAAGGATGAGGTCAAAGTTGTCTTATCTTTGTACTATGACACAGCTGGGAGAAGACAGAACATTCAGTAAACATCAGTCATGTAGGTTAATGTTAGAGCCAAGGCCTGGGTTTTCCCCTCTGAACATCTAATTTCCTTCAGCCTGCAGTGCCCAGGGCCATCATTAGCCTCAACTCTCATACAAACATCCCTGATGATGCCACACGCACAGATCCCTTCACTAAAGATATATCAAAACTGACTCATAACTGTAAATACTGAGTAAACTGAGAATATATGAGGCTCATTGTTTTCACTGATTACCATAGTTTAAAGAAAACACTGTACTTTTGGGATGAGTACAGCTCTGACAATGCTACAGAATGTGAATGGGAAAATGATCAGAAAATTGAAAGAAATTACAGTGTTTGCATTATAAATTGTAGTGTAATGTACTTCAGGGTTAAACAATACAAATGTAAAAGCATATAATGAACTAGCAGTCCTCAGCAGAGTGCCATCAAGGCCCAATAGTCCAGCTGATTTCTTCATGAGTTCACCGAGTAACACTTTAATCTCCATATTTAACCCCCTATTTAAAAGCACTTTACAAACATTTCATAAATGGTTAGTAATGAACTATAATGTAGTTGTAAGCAGATATAAGTTTACTAATGTATTTGTTGTAATTAAATAAAATGTGTATTCATAGGAGAAGTTATAATTATTAGCAA
>JAVQJD010001772.1:0-28116 GCA_036023655.1 Nannoperca australis
ACTTAATATTTCATACTCACATTTTATATGACTACAACTGTGTTTTAATATTATACATCATAGTTTTTTTTTTACAAACATACACAGACATTAATAAAACACCAAACACAATGACCCAAATCTAATACAGACAACAGATGAAACAATCAAAAAATAATTGTTGTGGTTAAAACCGTGGTTAGTCTATGTGAGTCTAAAAAAAGGATGCAATATACTTATCCAGTGAGTCTAATGTAAATTACTCTTAAGTTTAGCATTCCTCAACTGTGCATTACACCAGTCCAGAACGGATGGGGCAAAACATTTTGGCATTAACAACAAGTGGTATTCAGCATGGAGACATACTATGAACACTATGTTAGTGTCAGTGCAACAGAGGCCTTGCATGCAGGCCTGATGGATCGACAGTAGAAGAAGGCAGTGCAGCGTCTGGTCTTTATGAGCAGGAGTACAATGCTACAGGCTCCCCTCCCCTTTTCACCAGTGGAAACAAGTGATCACACCGTATCCTTTTACATCTCTGATGGGTTTTTCAGCCATGTTGCGTTCTGCTGTAATGGAACATCCACTCACGAAAATACATATGGCAAGCTGTTTGAAGATATCAGCCTTTCACTCCCCTTTTTCCTTATTTTTTTTTTGTTTTCCCGTTACAGAACTGCAAAAAAATCAGTTGAGTTTTCCACTCTTCAAGCCAATATTATATGAAAAAAAAAAGGTTCTTACACATTTCATAATTCTCTTCACCTAACAACTAAATCTTTAAACTGGTGTCTTAAGAAAAGTTTTTGTTTATAACATAGGATTGAATTTCAATGACACCTTTAATTAAATTAAGCAAAATTGCTCTTATATTGTTGTGTGTGACTCTTAGCTTTAAAAGAAATGCATAAAAACTTCTGGATACTTAATCAGCGTATCCGTCAAGTGATAAGAACGCAGACAGCAGTTAAACTTTCCATGTGTCCCCAATAACTTCAGTGCCAACTCCTCAGCTTGCTGTGTGTTGACTGATTGAAGTTGACTTATCTCAAAAGTGAGAAAATGGGAAATTGTAGTGGCTTTCAACATAAATAATTCATATTTGGAAGAATATGTGGTAAAGTCTTTGACTGCCCTTGTCGCTGTGCCAGCATGCACCGCCTCCACAGCTAAATGATATAGTTGGATATATATAGTCTGGCTGGCTGTAAAGTCAAGTCAGGTTTTTTTTTATATGTTAACAGCTCTTCCGACTTTTGTGAGAGGGCTTTTGGCTGCACACATGCTCAGCAGCACAGCTGTTGGCATTGTCTTAAACAAAGCAATGTCAGGATGTGTGTGATGAAAATCTTTCTAGGCAGTCCTTTCTCTACCAAACAGATGGAATAGTCTTCACAAGCTGTTTGGAAAAAAGCTTGATGGGCTTCTTGTGCTTGTTGGAGCAGTAAAAAAGGCCCTGAAAACTTAAGTCATTTGTCAAAAGGCGGACACAGAAGTGTAACCTATCTGGATGGTGCTTGCGAGGAGGTAGTAGAGGCGGAGGTAGAATCTACAGAGAATTATCCCCCTAATCTGCAGCCCTCCTCACCTGTATGGAGCTTTACAGTGAGTCTGTTTTACTTTTACGGCTTTGCAAGCAAACACAGCTGATAAACATAGTGGAGCGTTTAGCAGCTAAAAAGCCAGATATTTCCTTCAGCAGCTGGTAGAGACTAAAAACAAAGCTAACTTCGCTCAATATTGGGTGGCCAGAAACACGACTTGAAACAAATAATAATGTTGCTCTGATAATGATGATACGGTCTAAATTAGCGATTGTTTGCAAGTTCGCCATCAACCTCTTTACAACTTGTTTCTGCTGCCCCTAAAGTGGACAAACAGATCAGTTGCTGCAGGTTTAAGTAAAAGTAACAATTCTACAATGTAAAAATAAATTGTATTCAGTTGTCATTTAAAATTTAAGTTGATTAAATGTAAAGACCTATTTTTTAAGGGGCAACAGGGGGCAGCACAACAAGCTGACCACAGCCAGTATCATCAACAGCAATGTCACAAGGTCCTGGAGTACATAACTGCATCAAGGTGAGTAGATTTTCAGGGGGCATTAAGTTACTCTTTAAAAAAGACTATTTAGATATACACATATATTACATATACACCGATCAGCCATAACATTTTGACTGCCTGTCTAATATTGTGTAGGTCCCCCTTTTGCAGCCAAAACAGACCTGACCCGTCGAGGCATGGACTCCACTAGACCTCTGAAGGTGTGCTGTGATATCTGGCAACAAGACATTAACAGCTGATCCTTTAAGTCCAGTAAGTTGTAACTTGTGTGTCCAGCACATCCCACAGATGCTCGATTGGATTGAGATCTGGAGAATTTCAAGGCCAAATCAACACCTTAAACTCGTTGTCTTGTTCCTCAAACCTTTCCCGAACCATTTTTGTAGTGTGGCAGTCTATCCTGCTGAAAGAGGCCACTGCCATTAGGGAATACCGTTTTCATGAAAGGGTGCACTTGGTCTACAACAATGTTTAGGTATGTGATACGTGTCAAAGTAACATCAAATCCACAATTTGCCCTTTGTCAAAGTCGCTCACATCCTTACACTTGCCCATTTTTCAAAAAACAAAAATACACATAGTGGACTAAAAAGTACAATATTTGCCTCTGAAATGTTGTGGAGTAGAAGTATAAAGCAGCATAAAATGAAAATACTCAAAGTACAAGTACCTAAAAATTGCAGACTATGTGAGTAAATGTAGTTACATTTGAACACTGGTCATTTTAACAAAAGTAAAAAATGATCAAATCATCAAATGCAGAAACACACATTATATTGAAAAGGCAAGATAAGCCAAACTATTCTGTTCTGTCTATATTGGCCAGAGTGTATATTTTCTGAACAGTGTTGTCTCTTTGCTAAATATTATAACTTTAACAAGGAGAAACCTCTCCTGCTCCTTCATTACCTTTTGTACTGCAAGACAATGAAACATTAGCAATATCATGCTATTCCCATTTGGACACATTACACTAACAGTGCAACCTTTTGCGCTCACACATGTACTGTGACCAACATCCAGATCTCTGCACAGCCCGAACATTCAAATCCCAATTCAGACATCTGTCCGAAGAGGCAGGAGTAAAAGTTGAAAAAGAGGACATCTAATTGCATAACCATGCCGTGCTTTAATCTTCTTCACCTTGGTGATGGCATTACATCAAAAAACCTCAGTGCCAGTCAGGCCTCATGTGCGGGCCCCAGAGAGCAGCAGTGCAGGTGTCTCCAGAAAACCTCCCAGTGTTTCACTGACAGTCGGATGTGTCGGTGGGGCCTTCTCTTACTCCTGGGAAAAACTCACTCTGCATACATCAGGATCTCATTACTGGCTTAGTGCATACATACGCACTACGTCATACAGAGTTTAGACCCCAGGTTAGGCTGTCACTTTTTCTGATTTGTACTTTTTTCCTATATGTCCAAGAGCCTAATGCATGCGTTCAGGAAAAATCTGAGCACATTCTCTCCTTTCATGAGACTCCAACATGCAGTCATCCAAAATAACTTAATCAGATTTAGCGCCTTATTTACTGAAGCCTGCGCAAGATCTAAACGAATGCAGCTTTTTTGAGGTCAGAATTATTCCTGATTTACTCAGATAATTTGCACAAATGTAGACAGTAACAGTTTTCCAGTCAGAATACCAACTAACGCAGCTGACTGTGCTCTCTGCTCAAATCATTTACATGCGACTTATAGTGCAGCTGCATGGCTATTCTTTTTACCTCACACTTGCACAAAGCGGTTTTTACTATCACTTGCATATCTGTATTGTACTATAACAAATACATTTACTGCATTATGAGGAATATGCACGCAGGCTTTCTCACAGTGAGACCCAAAACCTGTGAGTGAACGTTGAGAAAAATCCACCGACCTATTGCTATAAAGAGTTACACAGAGGGGTTGAATGAGTGTTCATTTGTTTCGGGTAAAATGAGTGAAAGCCAGTCACAGTCTATTGACGCAGAATGGCTCGTAAATCACACTTACGCAGTGATTTCGCTTAATCCTCCGTGCATTCTTTGTACAGCATGCTCATCCAAATCACCCCTGTGTTGCTGAGCCAAAAGTATACTTCTTCCTGGCTGAAAGCTGTTGGCTTTGGCCAACTGCATCAACCTGATTCAGTGTTGACTGAAAAAATGTCAGCTGCAGCCACCGATTTTGATAAGAATAATGAATTCATTTCCATAAGCAAATAAAGGAACAAACGTCAGTTATTAAACGTGTTCTGCACTCCTAAAAGGGGGACAACAGAGACATTTTAAAGATTTGAAAGCGGATGTTTTGGTGTTTAGTTGGCCAGCTTTCCCACATGTCAAAGAAGCATGTAGTTCAGCTTCATTACATCTGGCCTTTAGTTTGATCAAGCAAGGAAGCTTTTTTAAAATAATTTTTATCGCCTCTCTGCTTGATTTAACAGTAGACAATAAATAAGAGTAGGGGGATGTCATGCATCTAACGTCAAACACTGCACTCAAACATATGACATTACTCTCATATGGTGTGCAACCGAAGGGCCCTAGAAGGGCAACTTTAACAGTAACGCATGACTCATTTAATGAAAGCTGACATTTCTTGGAACAGAGTCATTTCTTGTGGTCAGGTGCCCCCCCCCAAGCACATCTTTTCCACAAAAGCCAGTCAGTAAATTGTGAATGAGACACTCTCCTTCCTGGCTACCCACTTTGGGAAGGAGGCACACTGATGGTTCGATTTTAGACTTTGAAGACGAATGTTTTCACTGTCATTTCCATGTACTTGCCTCCTGCACAGCTGAGCTTTGGCTCTGTCCTGCAGTGTTTCAGCTTACAGTACAATTATTATGGTTATTTCAGTTTAGTTTGATTTCATGCATCTATTAGCTTTTTTACATTGAGGCTACTAAACTGTTTATGACATCTTCTCCTTAAAAACAAAGATTTGAGACAAACACTTTAACCTCCACTCAAAAATGTGTTTTACTTATTTTACCTCACTTAATGTTTGACCCTGTGGGTGCAGAATTATGTATGTGCAGTGTCGGACACTTAAAGGCTGTTTTCACATTAATCTGCTGAAGGAGGACAGTTTCTCTTAAATCTGAGCTGAAACCATTGTTCACATCATTTATTATGTTTTACACTGGTATGCAAGTGTGACGTGGAAACGTGAAACCTCCAGCACACCTATGCTGAGAAAGGACTTTTCAATAAAGTAGAAAATATGAGAGAAAAGGTGTAGATGTACTTTTAATCATTGAAAACTATAACTTATAACTTTTTGTTGAAAAACCATATGAAGCTAATTATTCAAAGCAGATTGTTTTTATATATCTTCAGACATGTCTGGAGTGAAAAGCTTTTAGGACCATACTTTCATTTTATAGTAATGAAATCAAGCATGTCTTGATGCTGCACAAATGACCCTCTGTCAGTAGTTTTATTCCACATACCAGACAAAGAAGTAAAATCTTAAAATAAGATAATGCATTGTTACTTTAAAATGTATGTATTCACCATCTATATATTCTCTGTCATGTGCATATTTTATTCCTTTTTAAAAAGGAGACTGCAAAATTAAGATAAATCAAGTGCTTGAATAAACTAAATGCAAATGGTGTCCTATCCTATGCATCACAACAATTTAGACTGCATTGTACATCATCAGGTAACAAAGACAAAACAGCCCTGTAAACGTCACATGTGCAATCAGCACTGAGCTTGACTAAACACACTTTGACTTATCTGCACCAGTCTGATGGAGGTAGTCGTCAAGCGGCTGCCTGAAGGTGAGTTGGATGTACATTAATGTTGACTTTGGCTACTTTGTAAAGGTGCTGTGGGATTTAAAATAGCTGACACGTGTATTCAAACTCAGTGATTCTTCCTCAGTTCAGCTAACAGTGTAAAACCCGCTGTGCTCCATCACTTCTAAAGTGGCTTTTACATAATATGCTTACTGGACCTTATTGCCTAGAGCCCCTCCACACTCTGTCTTTGGTATTTGAACATAAAGGGCATCTTAAGTTACTTTACTGTATGTTTGGACCTCTTCAGACAGGCATGTCGTCTTTTCAAGGTTATTTGGTCATACAGGACATGAGGGCTGAAGCATTATGGGACCTGTAAAAAGAGAGTTTGAAAACATTCAGCAACCCCCAAGGTGGCACAGTCACGGGACCCCATTAAACTCCTTTCTGGGCTGCAAAGAAAAACAATTAAATAGTGTTTGGTTTGGCATTGAGGTTCCATATAGATAACACATCATGACACGTTTTTTGTAGATAAAACATAAAAAAATATGTCTGTGCACAATGAAGTAAACGTTAAAAGTGAATGTCTTGGGTTTAACATCAGTAAAGAAAAGTAATGAGGTGTTTCCACTTCTGCTCTATCTTTTTCAGCTAAGGAATGATATTTTCTGTGAGAGGAGACTCAGTGTTTCCATGAGCCAACTCATACAGATGTAATTATTAACTGTGAAAAACCTGATGGATGCCTGAGTGCTTGACTCACTTGAATGTGACTTTTGTCTTGCCTCTTGGAGAACGTTAAATTTTGGGAAGTGGATTATTTAGCCTTTTAAAGTTATTCATGTTACAAAGTCAATGAAGGAATCTTGCTTTTATCAAACTTGACTCTGCATCCAGAAAAGGAGTTTTATATTATAATTTAACAAGAGAAGAAAAGTGTTGCTGGTTCTGATCTATAAAATTTCACAAGTCATTGACAGCCTAAATTTGAAGGAAATGTGTAACAAACAATGCAGAAGACATCTGCAATATTTCAGATTTGATGCAGTCATTAAAACATGGCATTTTGGGTCATTTAGTACGAGCACTGTCACATTACACATTAGAGTGTAAAGCAAAAACGTAACTTTAAACCTGCCGGAGGGGAAATTTAAAGGAACAACCAGTGTTTAGGTTAATCAGTCAGGTGCTGAAGTTACTGTTTGTCTGATGTCTTTTGTAGTTTTGGAGGGCGTAGGGGTCATTAAGTACCAGCCTCTAACTACATTCTTTGTACGGTGTTTAATTTCAGTTACACCTCAACCTTACTGCTGCTAAATACCTACTCAAGTGATGCTGCCTAGATACCAGCTGCATTTATTTGGGTGTCAACTGTTGCTTTGGGTAAAATCACTTTTTCTACGCACATACAGTGCATGACCAGCAGGGGGTGCTGTCCACCAACATTCAGCCACGTTTACCAGTTTTCTGTAAAAAAAAAAAAAATGGCTACATGTTAAACAGGGCGAAGACTGGGTAAACTGATCTGCAACCGTGGTAAACACTTAAATTCAACCCAAATGAAACAAGAAAGCGCCTTTATTGCCAGGACAGCAGCTACTTTTAGCGGCTTCATGATACTTTCTTGTGTTCATGAAGCAAAGACCATTGCGCATGCGTCCCACTCCCAGTTTGACGTCCTCGTGCCTGTTACCAAATAAAGGCAACGCAGAGAGGAAGAAATCCCCTAAAGAGGTCTTACTCAGTCCCGGTTTGTGGCACCAAGAAACGACAGAGTGTAGTTGCATCACCATCGGGAAATGTTGCGAGATAATGTCGTCCTGATAAAAAAAAGTTAATGTTTAACAGGTTTACTTGGGCCAAACTCACTCACTAAATTGACTCTTTGTGTGGCTATATTTTTGAAATTTTGAAAATGTGAAGGAGTCATGTCGGTCACCATGGTAACCGATATGATGTCTGCGTACACATAACGTGTAGTTCCGAGCAACGCGACCGTTCTTCCTGCGCCATGTTTTGATTCAGCTTGATTAACATAAACGATCTCTGCTGCCGGCATGGATCCAGAATTTCTAGAAGGAAGCAGAGCTCACCTCGGATCCGGGCGTGGTTTACAGATGGGTGTGGTTCCCTGTGCAGGGAAGTTTCTTTTCCACAGCGAGTCGACACATGAGCTCATATGATGTTGAATGAATCACGAGTAAAATCTGAAGAAGAACAGCAATAACTGCAAGGCATGGACATACATTGAAGATTGGTGTTTTTTTCAAATTTTCTTCTAGTGTCTGGAACAGGAAAGCTCTCTTGGAGCCCCATAAACTGATCAAGGTAAAATGTTTCAGGTTAATTTAAAGTGTATGTCTGTTTTTTATGTTTGATATCAGAGTAACCTGATCTATATCAAACGCAATCTGTTAAACGAAATCATATTTTGCATGAATTTTGATCATTCATTAGGCTTTATTTCCATCTCATCTCACCACTTACATGTAAATGCTGCTGAGTTAAAATGTTTTTCACTGATTGTTTGTTGCCACTAATTGAGCTGATTTGCAGGCATGTGTTTGATGGTAAACAGTAAGGATAGTGCCTCTCAGTGCTGTTGAGCCTCACTAAATTACAGTATGATTGGCATGGCCTTTCTGAGCACACTGGTCCAATTACACAGAGCATTCATTTAAACTGATAATACCTGTACTTTCAGGAAAGTTGGTGACGAAACTACAGCATGGTTATGCTCGGGCTGTGAATAGTTGATGATACAGTTCCCTTATCCCTAGAATGGTCACGTGTACTTTTCAGGAGGAAACGTTTGCCCAGTGTTTGGCTGTTTATGCACAGTCCAACTGAAAGGCTCAATTCAGCAGATGACACGAGAAAGTCCAGTCAAAGAAAAGCTTTATGTCAGGCTGGGCTGAGCTCGGCCCAACACTGGCTGATAGCTCTGTTTGACAATGATCAAATATGTTGTCTCAAGTCAGGTGTGTGACATCAGGGGGTGGTTGTGTTTTAATACTTTTATGTCGTGCAACTTTTACAGAACAATGGGCCTCCTGCGGCTGCTGAAATCCCAGTTCTTGTGCCACCTGATCATCTGCTATGTGTTCCTGGTCAGTGGCCTCCTTATCAACCTTTTGCAGCTCTGTACTTTACCTGTGTGGCTGATCAGTAAGCAGCTGGCCCGCAGGATCAACATCAGGCTGGGCTACTGCGTCAGCAGTCGTAAGTACTGTTCTTCCTCTCTGCTACGCAGATGATACTGGAGTCTGTTGTCTGTTAGTACTGTTTGTACTGTTTGTTTTGCTGCTGGAAGATATCTGTCAAACTGTGTTGCATGCACACCACTTTACAAATGCGATCAAACTAAAGCATAGACTTTTCTACATCACTGTGTCCTAATGATCTTCAGAGATGGTAGCTGCCCTGGAGTGGTGGTCTGGGACAGAATGCACGCTCTACACAGACCCAAAGAGTTATCCGCTGTATGGAAATGAGAACGCAATTGTGGTTCTCAACCACAGTTTTGAGATAGACTTCCTGTGCGGCTGGACCTTCTGTGAGAGATTCGGAGTTCTTGGGGTAAGAGAAAGTGTCCCATAAATCTCCATGATTGCCCTTTTCTTGATAATGAAGGGTTTTGGCTTTAAAGTGCTATTAAGGGAATTTTAATCTTTTTTCCAGAGCTCCAAAGTGTTAGCCAAAAAAGAGCTGAGTTATGTACCTGTTATTGGCTGGATGTGGTACTTCCTGGAGATAGTTTTCTGCAAGAGGAAGTGGGAGGAGGACCGAAGGACGGTGGCTGAGAGTCTACAGAACCTGCGGGATTACCCAGAAAACTACTGGGTACGTTTCAGCCTGTGGGCATTATTATAAAATCAACACAACTGAGAGTGATGTCTTTTTAGAGTTAAGAGTAATTTTACTGACATTTTGAATAATGCTGTTAATAAAATATCTAATTTCCTGGGTCTAGTTCTTACTTTTCTGTGAAGGAACGCGTTTTACGCCAAAGAAGCACCAGATCAGCATGCAGGTGGCTGAGAGCAAAGGTTTACCCAAACTGAAGTATCATCTTCTGCCCAGGACCAAAGGATTCTGGGTAACTGTCCAAAACCTCCGAGGAACGGGTGAGTATGCGTCATTGGTGAAGAATTTAAATACAGCCTGCAGTATTTGTCAGATATTGTGAGGTGGAGGCTTTTAAAAGGGAACATAAGCAGGCTTTTGCAGATCAAATTAACTGTTCAGTCAATTGCTGTTTGTCTTGTGCAGCTGCAGCGGTTTATGATTCCACACTGAACTTCAGGAACAACGAAGTGCCTACTTTGCTTGGAATCCTTAATGGGAAGAAATATCACGCAGACTTATATGTGAGGTACAAAGAAGTGTCTTCCAGTGATGGTTGCAACATTTCATTCCCAGTTGAATGCTGTAAATTGTTCTTTATCTGAGAGATCTGACTTCCCCTCTTACTTGCAGGAGAATCCCTCTAGAGTTGATCCCAGAAGATGAGGCAGAGTGTGCCGATTGGCTCCACAAACTCTACCAGGAAAAGGTTAGTGTGTTGAAGGTGGAGGTTTTTGATGGATACAGGGTTTCCCACAGGGGACGGTCTAGTAGAGGCGGTAAGCCACCCAGATCCTGATGGCCAAAAACAACAGCATACTCATACTCATTAAATATGTAGCATTTACTGCTCTTTTTAACATTAACATAATGTTTTGTGAGGTAGCCCACCTCCACTATAAAACACTGGGAGACCCTGGACTATACTGTGTTTTTGGTGGATTTGGCTCAAGTCTGTTGCGTCTCTCATTACGTTTCTGCTCTCACACTTCATGGAAATAACTTTATTAATCTGAACCGGCTAATGTTAAATATTACACAAAGTTGTTCTATTTTTGACCCTACCACTTATTAGAGACATTAACATCCAAGAACAAATGTAGCCTTGCGCTTCTGTTAAGGACTTTGGTATTTAGCTTTGTTTGCATTAATGTGTCAACAGGATGGCTTTCAGGAGCACTACACACAAACGGGGCGTTTCCCCGGCTCCATAGTGAGCCTTCCACGCCGAGCCTGGTCCTTGATCAACTGGTTATTTTGGACCTGCTTGCTCCTCTACCCACTAGGCCTGCTACTCGCTCAACTGATCAGCTCTGGATCGATGCTGACCATCTTAGCTTCTGTGGCTCTCTGCCTTGCAGGTTGGTTTCATACATTCATGCCCGAGGGGGAGTCACCCTGAAATGGGTATAACGGTCCTTCTATCAATTTATCCAGTTCCTTTTTGTCCAAACGTTCCATAAAGCAGCAGATTTGACAACTCAAATGTAAGTCCCCTTTTTTTGGAAAAAATTATCGCGATTTATCAGTTTTGGGAGCATGAGCATTCAGGCATGTGTTTTCTTAAGTTAAACATTCACCCATCAGAATAGTTTCACTGAGGTATTAAATGGAGCAATAATTTCTCTTAACAGCATGAGTTCATAAGGAGCATGTTACAGTTTCCACACTAAATAAGTGCCCATGTTTGTGGTTGTTGGTTAAAATGACAAACTCAGTTTCAATCTTAAGCATTTATTAAAAAGTGTCAGTTACATTGGAGCTACATTTTGGATTTTCTCCACACGTAACCCTTAGCTTCCAATCTCAAAGTGAAAAATTCCCCCACGTCACTAAATTCTGATCCCAAAGAGTCTTCACACTTTGAGGGCAAATTAGTTTAAAAAGTGAATTTACTGTGGAAATCACCAGTTCCTGTACATCTCACCACTTCTCTGTGACTTGCATATCTGATATTCTAAATGTACCCGTTCTGAATTCTTCCTTCAGTTTCACTGGGAGCTCGCTGGATGATTGGCCAGACTGAGACTGACAGAGGCTCAAGCTATGGGAATAAGGCGGTTCCTCTAAACAACAACTAAAGACTCCTGACCTATTCAGAGCCGCTTCTTTGCACTCATTTATCTGTAAGCTTGCCGGCAGCAGAATGTGTAAACACCAGTCCGACAGGATCTGCTGGTACATGCGCAAACCTGAATCAAAGCATAATGCGGACAGGGTAGTCTCGATGTACGATCATGAAACTAGACCATGGAGGGAAGCTTCTTTGGGAAAGTTGTGATACGAATGTCAGGAAGGATAAAATATTGCACAATCATTTCAAATGTGTAAAATCATTTTTTTTTACTAAATTAACTAAAATAACGTGAACTGAAATGACTTAAATAAACGTAATTACATCAATAAAATGCAAACAAACTAAAATCGATTTCAACTTTTTCAATTGATCTATTTTTATTCTATTTATTTGATAGTATGTTGATTTTGTATTAATCTGAATTGGTAACTAGTTATGTTATTCATAACTATTCACGGTAAGCAAACTTTAATCTTTCACCACTTGTTTTCTACTCGCTCTGTTAACTTTTCTGAATCTTACCATCACTGGATTGGCCAGACTGAGATAATTGGCTCAAACTCTGGGCATGAGGAGGTTCTGCTAAACAACTAGACTCTTGACCTGCTCAGAGCTGCTGCTTTGCACAGCTACTAATCAGCAAGCTTCCGTCAGCACAACAGTAATCACCTCCACACCCTTTTTCACCTTATCGCTATGATTTATAAGCTCAAGAAACCAGGCAGCTTGTGTTCAACTTGCTTTGGAAAACTCTTTCCAAAGACTAAGAATGAAGATATTCCAGTGCAGTTAAAATATTTTACTGTCAACGCAAAATGAAACTACCTACCTCTGTGATAGTAATGTAATACTCAAAGGCATTTTCATGGTGGAAGAAAATACACATTTCATAAAAATAAAAAAAACGATTGGTTTATTAATATTGTTTGTACATAGCAAACACTGTAAGAGCAGCAGAGGACCAGAAGTTGTGACGTGTGTCAGTGTCTGTGTTTGTCTTGTGTTCAGCAGCAGGGAGGGAGAGCAGGCCCCCAGTTCTCCTCTCAGTTGGCTACGTTCCAGTCACACGAACGGCTCTTCACCGGCGACCGGTACACTTGAACATCGCTCCAACTTGACACTTACTCCTCAGCAAAGGCAAAGAAAAACACATTTAAAAAAATCCTTCCTAGTGCCAGTGCTTGCCAAATGACAAGTGATAAATTAATTTGAATGTCTGGATGGTGTTCATTTCATAAAAGGTAAACAAACCAGCGGTCAGTGAGGCTTACCTCCCTTTTCAGCTTCAAAGGGCAACTGGAAAAAAAGATTTCTCCCCCCCCCCTCCTCTACTAAACTGTCCCTTGGGTAAACAGTTTAAAAGTGCCATAGATTTTTGTCCCCCCACCCATCCCTTCCCATTTGTAAAAAAAAAAAAAAAAAGAAATTCCTCAATGCCTTTCCAGCGGTCTCTTCACCAGTGAGAACAAATGTGGCAAAAGGTACTTTAACTTACAATATTGTTTATACAAGAATTAAAGCCAATCCTATTCTTACAGTATGTACAGTCCTGCCCCACCCCCTCCTCCCCCTAGTACAAAGGTACATAAAGACAACAACCCTATACTCCGTAGGTCCAGTTGTCCTCTGAAATAATATTGTATTAGTTCCTCAGTTTAACTCCATGTGCCTTCAGCCGTAACTTCCTCTTCTCCGCGTCCACAGTTGTTTTTTTCTTTTGCCAACAGCATGTACAGTAGTGCTTTCATTTGTAAACTTAAAAGGCGCAGAGGATGTTCCATTCACTCTTCATCCGTACAAACCTAAAACAGATAAGAGATGGCGGTTGTAATGTGAACTTGTTGGATGACCAGTTTACCCATCCTTAAAAAAAATGCTTCTAAAATGCTCAAAACGTGGTAATGTTCAATCGAGCCATGACAGTTCAATCGTGAGAGGTCTTGTGATTCCATGGGGTTTTAGTCCGGTGATTAACATCACGATAAAGAAAACATGACTGCTTAAAAGTGCATGCCATAGCAGCGTCTCACCTTGACAAATGGGTGGTCTAGCAGCATGCTAGCTGTCCAGCGGCGTTTGGGTTCGCTCTCCAGACAGTGGCAGAGGAAGTCCTTCCCCTCTGTGCTCAGTTTCTCCGGGATGGGGGGTTTATGGCCCATGCCCACTTTGTACATGATCTGGAAGTTGTGCTCGTATTCATGCCAGGGCCTCTGCAGGTTGAGATAAAGGTAAGAACATAACATCATTTCCTTGTGGGTTTTGTTTTTCAGTAATATAATTGTATTGTAATAATAATTATAACCTTAGACAATAATAAAAGTATAAAAGTCTCCTGTAATTGAAAACCAGCAGAATACTTGCAGCTTGGAAAGATGCAAGTGTGGTACTTTTTGAGAAAGATTTTAAGGATCTATGACTAAGGCAAGATCTTTTCCATCACTTACCTTTCCAGTCACCATCTCAATAAGAACGCAGCCCAAACTCCAGATGTCCGCTGCTCGTCCATGACCTTCACCCTTTGCTCTGGTGATGACTTCAGGTGCCATGTATGCTGATTAAGACAGAAAATAAACAGTTAAAACTCTAGAATTTATTAAGCACAGATACAATAACGATATGATATAATGCCGCATGTATGAAGATTCAAGAAGTATATTTGTGCATAATCCCATGTAACCGATGGGAAATATGTTTGATATTGAAACATATACAAAACATAAAAATGAAGATGGTTGTATCTGATACCCCAGTTACAGGAATCTTGCATGTGGCATTTAGTCACGACAACACAGGAACTTACTTTTGTAAAAGAGCATAGCATATAGACATCCATTGGTGAAAGGGGGGGGGGGGATGAAATATTAAGCCACAGTGACCCCTAGTGGTCACACGCAACCCAGACTCAACATATCATTTCTGACCTGCTGTTCCCAGAGTGCTGTTCACCTCCCCTGGCATGGTGTGAGTGTTGTTCCTCAACTTGACTGAACAGCCAAAGTCACCCAGCTTAATCAAGCCCGATGATGTCAAAAAGATGTTGGCTCCTGAAAAACAAAACAAGAGCAGAGACAGAACGAACAGTCGGTAAATGGGTGCCGAGCTCATTCAGAATTGTCTGCACTTAATATGGAGCATGTGACACTGACCCTTGATATCACGGTGGACAATTCCGTGTTCATGGAGGACATTGATGGCTGTAGTGATCTGTTTACTATAGAGCCTGATGACATGTTCCTGCAGCCCCAGTCTGGACACCTCCTCCAGAGTGCCCTCATCGCAGTACTCCATGAAGATGTACATCTCCTCCTGAAAGGGGAGCGCGTGGAAATTTATACCAAACTGCTTCAGTATGAAGCGCGGGACGCCTGAACTGACACAAACGTAGGCCTCTTACCCGATGGAGCTCGACTCCAAAGTACCGCACCAGGTTTGGGTGTTTAATGCCTTCAAATATCTTCAGCTCGTCTGCAGTCTCCTTGATTGTTTTGTGATCGTTCGGCTGGAATCGGATCTAGTTGAAACCAAATTAAAAATGTGTGTAAACGATTGAATGATTGATTTTGAAAACGATTGAATTGATCTTACTGGAGTACATACCTCCTTCATGGCCATTAGTTCTCCAGTGTCGACATTGATGCAGGTGTACACCTTCCCGTACTGGCCCTCACCTGTTATCATACACACAAACATAACATCACTGCCGTGTGTGCGTTAAATAACCTTCATAACAAAAGCAGTTGGTCGGCAGCCGTACCTATCTTGTTGCCCCTCTGCCACTTGAAGGTCACCTTCCTGAGCCCAACGTGCATGACGTTGTCGTAGGACTTGGGTGTGTGACACACTTGGCCGATGATGTTGCGCTGCTTCATCACGGCGTAGCGTTTGTCCTCGAACTTGCGAATGGAGCGCCGGACGGCCTCCATGGGGCTTTGCCGCGCTGCTGTGTCTGAGACGGGAAACGGGATGTGTTTTTTTTTTTTTACCAGCCGGAAAACGGTCCCCATCGTATGATTCAGTCAATCAATCATGCCTCGTCACTCCACAAACTCACCCTTGGATTGGCTGATGAAGGTGCGAAGCTCCCAGCTTCGGCGTGCAGCGCTGTTGGGGTCTTCCTTGGGATAGGAGGGTTCTGGAGAAAGAAATAACAAGAGACAATTCAGCCAATCTGGAAGATTAATATGCACAATGAGAATCAAAACGTGCTGATCACTGAATCCACCCACCTTCTTTGTCCTCTGTGGGGCTGGAGTGGCGGCTCAGAGATTTGAAATGCAACTCTGCTGCAACCGACGACAGACGGTCATTCTCATGGAAACTGGATCCCCTGCAAGGACCGACACTGTTGTTCACTCCATAGCTACTGATTCAGATGGTTTCATCCAAACTGAGGATCAAAACAGTGCAAACTAAGACTGCACTTTACTTTTATGCTTTCAAAATGACTGAGTATGCTTGTGATAACATTCCATTCACTAAGTGGTTCTTTTACGTCTTTTACGTGGTAAATTAAACAGTGCAGGGCACTGCTTCCTAAAAGCATCTTAATGATATGAGACCCACTGACTTTCAAAGGGGATGCAGATCATCTTCAACTTGAGATGTTTTTGGGGAAAATGTTCCCAGACTTTTGCTTATATTAAATAAAAATGACATACATACTGTAAACTATAGAAATCATCAAACCAGTCAGATACTACACAACTCTGTGTTGCAATGCCAGTATCACGGTTTAAAAATACAAAACATGCAACCTTTAAAGAGAAACAAAGATTCAGCTGATTCTCGTCATGCCTTTTGAATCATATTAACATCATCAGTAACATTTCATCACACATCAGAGTTATTAAACAGCTCAAACTCACTTGAAGGTTAGATCTCTTGAGTGCATGTTCGGATTTCAAAGTCACACACAAAAAGGCAAATACCTAATGGCGGTGAATCACCAGCATCAAAGCAAGACTGAAGCAAAAAGCACTAAAAAGCAGAATATTAGAGCCCCCTCTTTCGATGAGGTAGTCTGTGTATTATTTTTCACCATGCACAACAATCATAGTCTCTTTCCTTGACCAGTTACAAGACTTGTGTCGGGCTGTTTTGCTGATTTGGTGACTTTTTGCCGGTCTTGTAAAAACCACATTAATACATTTAAAGCTGAAAATACTGTCCATTCTGAGGGTTTTCATAGTCCTTTGTGGCCTAGATCAATGCCATGCATATTATTTAGATGCATCTACTAACACTTCATTTAAGCTGTAGCGAGTCTAGAGTGTAATTATCATATGTGAACAGCCATGCTGTAAACGCAGCATCAGTGCATTCAGTATCCAATTCTTCAAGTTAAATGTCATTTCAGGTAGAATCTGAAGGGACATGCCTTATTATCTAATGAAGAAAATGGTTCTGTTGTCCAAATATCTAAACTACGTGTACACATATAAACTAAAGCTTCTCTAAAACTACAAAAGAGTGATGTTGGAGTGAAGTCTGTGACGTACCAATGTAGAGCCTGGAAATGCTCACTTTACAAAGAATGGCAGACCGCCTTTGTTGATACGGTAGTTAATCCAATATCCGTCTACTAAATATCGACATTTAGTGTTTGTTTAGATGCAGTCAGAGGGCTGAAAGCAGGAACTCAGCAATCTGCCAGTGAAACTTGTAAATCAAAGCTAGTGTTAAATACGTTTTGGTGCCAAGCTCATGCTTATCGGCAAAAATTATTTAGTGAATCCTATCAAATACAAAGTAAGGGCCTGCAAATGACAGATTCCAAATCTGAACATGATGCATTTCCTCCTTCAGTTTCACGTGTTTTGACAGCAGTTTCTACCAGGTGACTTGGGGGCAAGGCTACCTGACGTCATTGGGGCTGCTGCTGGGTACTTTGGTGTGGCTTTGTTCCCCCGGGCCCTGAGGGACGGGGCGAGGGCCGTTGGGGAACAGCTGGTTCCGGAGGTCGCAGGGGAGACTTCGAGAGCTGTGTGGTGAAAAAACAAACTGAGGAGCTCTTGCCTTGGGAGGTAAGGTGGCTTGCGTGGGACTTGATATGTTTAAGGGGTTGACTGGATGGCTGGTTGAGGGACAGACGCACTCGCTCACTCAGACACATAAAAATCGATAAAATGACCACTGACTGACACACACACACACACACACACACACACACACACACACACACACACACACACACACACACACAGAAGCTCACATCAACTGAAAGAACATCAGTAGGAAACAAAAGCAAAGATAATGAAGCACGATGAGCCATGCAGGAAAGAGTTCAAACATAGTAGACATACAGATTAAAGTAAAAAAAACAAAAAAAAACTGAACTATTATCGCCTACCTGAAACCTTCGGCATTAGGGATGAACAGATTGGGGTTTGGTGGGTCACTATGGCAGCGAGGGACCTTTACAGGACGAGGACTATTCCTGGGCGCTGAACAGAAAAACACCCAATGTTTAATTTAGTCAAGCCACCTATAGAAGGAAACCGTGTTTCTACAATGAACTCGCATCACAGAAATAACATTAATTCTGCTCTACGGGAGAAAAGAGATCATGTTTTTACAATCACATACATCCAGTGGTCATGTTATTATGTAACTGCATGAAAACCACTGTATTGTGTTGCTTTACTCCTTCCAAGTCAGAGACAGACGTGTTGCAACGTTTAGTTCTGTGCACCACTGTCTGTTGCCTCCATATCTTCGTGTGCACAGACTTAAATCATGAAACTATTTTGGCCACATTTGGTGGTCACTTTTTGTAGCATTATGTTTCTATAAAACACTACTTTTGTATTGCATTAAATGGCAGGAAAAATAATGTGACATTCTGCAGTTGGCCTGGTTATTTTCATTGTTTTTCTGTCTTTATTTAATCAGTAACACCCAACTTCCCATTTTGCACTCTTGCCCAGGGCAACCACACTTCTCCTGTTGGCCACTGAGCAGCAGCAAGGAGTTCTACGGGAACTGAATTGTTATTTCGCTGCCGTTGTGCCTGCTTTGTGTAACTGCCCGTCCCCCTATGACACCCCAGTTATAAACTTGCAACAGAATGTAAACACTAAACTCCAGATATGGAATTCCCCATCAGTTCATATCACGGAGGAGCATCTTACCAATGTACAGGCCGGTGACTGGGCTATGAGGTTTTCCAATCACATGTCCAATACATTCATTCATCAAAGCTTGGAGATTCTGCAGAAAGACACACAGTCAACAGATAATAAATTATATTCAGAGCATGATTGGAATTCAATTTGTAGAAAACGACAAAGAGAAGAAAAAAGGCCCTTTTACCAGGAAGTCATCCTCTGGCAACGCTGATATAAAGGCAGGTTCGATAGCCTGAAGAAAATCAAAACCCTGAGTCGCCCACCTGTAGGTGAAACATGGCAGTCAATCAGTGTCTCAAACCCTTCTGCTGCTGTTCTTTTCATTCTCTCCCTCTCAACCATTTGTCTTTTAACAGAAGGATAGTTGCATATTAAGGCATGGAAGGGAAAACTGGGATCACTGAGCTTCGAAACTGACATATCATTTCGGGTTTAAAGACACTTTGACAGTCTAGGGGTATACTAACTTTAATGTTGATACACAAATAGAAGATGAAAAAGAGCTGGTTTTGCTATCCATACGTTTTTTTCTGAGAAACATGTCAGTTGACTGTGCACATATCGAACAGTTGTGATTAATTATGAAATATATATATATATCTTCATCCTTGAGAACATGTTCTGAAAAGCTCCTTGTGTGCTCCTCTGTAGAACTAATATTTAATATAGTGGCACAATTTTCAATAGTGTGTGCAATTATTATTTGCATATTTGTTATATATTACACTATAAAAAGAAAGGTCTCTGTTATGTCTCCAAAACATCATGCTGCTCTTGCAGTTGTTTCCCTGAAATAACCTAAAGGCTTCACTCTATTATCAGAGTACAATGTTGCCATGGTAGCTTGTTATGCCTAAAAGCAAAGGCTGTTGACAAAGAAGGCTAAAATAAGTGCATTTAAATGCTGTGGCTCTTACACAGAAGATACACATATCTGCTGTTGCAGTTAACAATAGTTCTAAAAATAGCAAACAGCAGGTCAAATGAGGATTTATCACACAAACAATTAACTATGAATGTGCACTGTAAGAAACAATGTCTGCAGTTTGCTTTAGGTGGTGGAGAACATTGTTAACTTTTCTATCCAAGACTACGTCTACTAGTAGGGTGGTTCATTGGTTAGTAAGGATAATGGCCAACCAGGAGGGCAAGGGGTTAACTCTCTTTGCAGCAATGCTATAATACAGAGAAGCGACATGCTCAAACCCTTAAATGCTCCTTCAGGAAGAGTGACAGAAAGTCATACCTGGGCTTGGTGCCCCTGCCACTCTCACATTTGGTCAGGACATAGGTCATCCACTTGCGGGCAAAAGCAATGTAGCGTTCCCCGATCCTCTGCCTGAACTCCCCTGACATCAGGCGCACCACCTCCTTGTGGTACTGTAAACAACAAAACACAGCAAACATTTCTAGGATCTGATGAGCATCTGATGACTTCCCAATTCATTCAGCTTTATTGTCCCTTTACAAAATATAACCCATAACTACACCAATATAAAAGTCTAGGCTAATATTTGCATAAATGTTAGTGGACACGCTCTGACCAAGAAAGATCTGAGTAGAAGGAGGGATGTGTAGCATCTAAAGCATGTGCTTCTTTAAAAACACACACTGTGTTACGGTTACCTCAAAGGCAAAATTGTAGCCCTGTATCATTGCCTCCCTGTAATACTGATGCAGAGTGGCTGACTCGGACTCCTCCACCTCAGCCTCAAACTCTGTGGTGAACATGTACTCCACTCGGTCAATGGCTGTGCCGATCTTTATGCATAGCTGTAGTGCCTCATTCTGGGGTAGGAGAGAGGAAGATGGGGAGAAGAAAGAGAAAGAAGTGTTTTACTGTTGTCATTTATTATTATCAGTGAAAGCATTCAAACCTGAAAACGGGTGGCATCCATGTTAAAAATGACGTGGTATTTGTGGCTCTGAATGAATGAAAGTGTAGCGAATGCCCCTTTTGAGAATCACCTCTAGAAATCTGGCCTGATAGTGATGTGGTGCCCTTTTCAAATTCAGGCTAACTGATAGCTGTTGCAGTGAAAACAAGATATGCAAGGATGGGCACCAACGTGCGCGTGTCTTTAGAACTCACAAAATAAACAAGTGTTTTGACAGGTTAAATATCATAGCGTGCGGTTATGTAAGTACCTTGAGCTCCTCCAGAGCACTCGCGATGAGAGGCTGACTGGATGTTTGCTCCCGGCTAAGAGTGAGCACATCCTCCATGGACTGCTGAAAGGCCTTTCGCTGGGCCAACAGGTGAACTGACTGCGTCACTATAAGAAGCATGTTCTCCGCCTGAAAGCACATGGGACCAATGAGAGGCGGCTTGTAAACGCACGCACGCATGCACGCACGCACGCACAGATTGAATTTTAAAAAATGTCACGTACCTTCATGGCCCTTAAAGTATCAACAGTTTCCATCTGGGGGACCAGTTTGAGCATCTCTGCGTCCCACTGAGCCCAGTCAGAATCAGTAGTGGCATCCCCGGCTCCGTATTTACTCATGAGCAGGTAGGCATCGTCCTCAGCAATTTCATCAGGCTCTTTGGAGCAGTCTTTGCCAGCGGCAGCATTGAGAAGCTGCAGGATGAGAGGCCGCTGGTCCATCAATCCACAGGGGACGAAAACTTGCAGCTCCTCCAAGCCTGGAATCTGAACCTGGATATAAAAGAAGGGGGTTTAAGGGGATACATAAATGGCCTGAGGGCAGAAAAGAATGATCAGAAAATGAACAGAAAAGCAAACACACTTTGACATAGTTTCTCTTCTTCAGTGCCTCCAGGAGACAAGTCACCCCGTTAGTGATACTGAAATCCGCAGCAACTTCTAAGTCCTGCAGAGAGAGAAGCAAGCAAAGTCTGTGTCAGAACACACAGTCCCAGTACTTCAGTGAGAAGAGAGAACAGGGTCACGGATAAACTGCACAGTCAGTGCTGTTGTGGTTTTCTATTTCAAGGGAGAGAAAAGTCTTTACTGCTGTCTCTCACCTTGCGAAGCATTTTGGCAAAGCCAAGAGCCTTGGACGCTCGCTCCCTGGCTTCGTGGAATAGCTCTTTAAGGGACCGACTAGTCTCAATAACCGACCGCCTTTAAGAATCAGAAGGTTCCAAGTTTAAAACACTTCCACTGGGGCAAAATATAAAAATTATATATATGAACACTGCCTTTAAAAGAAATGTAATAACCATGTTATTCCCCTTACCTGATCTCATCTGAGGCGGTGCTGTCATCTGCACTTTCCCAGAATTCATTACCACTCTTTTGCAGGCCGGCGTCAAGGAACTCTCCAGTGGACTTGAGCAGCATCCCAGCGATATCACTGCAAACAGCACAAAAGTCCTTCGTTTCAAATTAATTAGTTGCAACACTCTTAAAAGGATGGGTTCACATTTGTTGAAGTATGTCTTAAAACAACAGCCCGCTGCTCACATGAACATTGACACAGATTCTGCTTGCTGTCATCATTCCTCTTGTTCATAACAGCCATTAAGAGATCAGATAAACTGTGGGATGTATTTTGTCTCTCATCACTTACACTGGAAGTGCATTAGGAAGCCATATGAACATTTTCATTGTTTTAAGAATTTCTTTAAGAAAAGACAAACTGTGAACCTATCCTTTAACTGAAAAAAAAAAAAAAATAGATCAATAAAACATTCGTGTCTGCTTGGTTTTGAAGGTAAGTGACTGACCAGAAAAGCTTCCCAGACTGGGCCTCCCCTCCACGGATGTAAGGAGTGATGACTTTGGTGAAGTGCCACTCCTCCTCTAACAGGTTCTTTAGGCTGTGAGAGGCCTGAGGCAGCTGCTGCAACATCTGGATCCAGCTGTGCATGTAGTCAAAGTAGACCTACAAAAGCAGCGACAGATGTTAGATAACCACAGAATCTTTACATTTCAACAACGCGTTAATTCACAAGCTTTCCTCTACAAAGCTCTTTCTTTCGGTAACTTGAAGAAGAGGGTGGAGAAAGGTCAGGAGTCTTACCACCAGCATCTTGTGAAGGTCCTCTTCAAACTCATCAATATTGGCATTTGTCTGCAGGCCCTGAGCATCAGTCACCACGCCCCGAAGCATGAACTGATAATACTGCTTCATCAGAAGACCACCTTTCAGAACCTCCTTACACTCACGAACCAACTGCAGAGCGAGCACACACAGCACATGTAGAAACACAGAGGTTAGCACGTATATATCACATATGGTAACAACAGTTAGCCCAATGTCTTTTTCAAAATTAACTAAGTTTAATCATCTATACAGAGACCTGGGCACGTGGAAACCAAAGGTCCATTGTGTCCACAAAGTACAGCCCTGTAGCCTACTGGTTCTAACAACTGTTTGCAGGCCATGCTATAAAACTGGTCTCTTTTATATTTGAGAAAAATAAGCATTCAGATATTTGATAGACGTAGCGTTCAGTCATTCAGCATGAGTGGTGCAGCATGTAGAGAGGAGTCTTTTGAATCCTAACACTAAAGTGAGTGTTTCAACAGCTGCTTGCCTGTTTGATGCTGAGCAGTGAAGGCTCTCCGGCAGGCCTCTGTTCAAGTCGCAGTTTAAGGCATTCGTGAATGACGTTGAGAAGGACTCTGCACAGCACGAGGAACGCTGGCCGGAACGACGGGAGGTCCATGTCTAGCAAATCCTCCCAGGAAACCTGCTCTGCCCCCAGCTCTGGGTGAGCCGGACCACTGAATGACACATGGCGCGACAGCTCGGGCAGGTAATCGCTGTACAGCATGGGGTCTGGGAAGTCTGAAAACTGCAGGGGGAAGAAGGTCCAGTGGAGTTAATTCAGCAACACTTGGCTTCATAATACATTCAAAAGTTGTTTTTTCTTTTCATTGCTTGATCCATCATGGCAGCCCAAGATTCTCTTAAGATGCATTCCCTTTTGTACAGTGTTCATTACCAAAACACTGACCAGCTGTAGAATAGTGAAAGACAGGCCTCTGTTACTGTTGTACAGCTTCAACTTGCGTCTTCTCTCCATTCATTAAACCACAGCCTCTGAATATCATAATCACATTCAGTTATGGCGCAATGCGAGAAGTGTTCACATTCCTTGTTGTAGATGTTTGGCAGGAGGAGGGCAGTGTCTAAACCTTCCCGAAAATGCTCCATGAAAAGATCAAAGCTCACTATTCCCAGCACCCAGATGAACTGAACATCCACAGCAATAAACTCAAACAATCCTCTCATCTTTACTCAGTGTGTCAACAAATCCTCTGTTGTTTGTAGCCGGGGCTCAGACTACTTGTAAACTCCAGATGCTGTTTCCTGATGTGCCTAATTATATAACTAACATCGGTACTGCCTGCATCACAAATAGCTGTTTGACTGCTTTTGCTTTACAGCAAATCCAGACTGCAAACACGACTGCACCATAATACATACATTACATAAAGCAGCACATAACATTGCATTTCACCACACAATTCTGTGACTTTTAATGCACTTTTACCTCTTCTTCTACAGACTGCCCTTTTTCTTTTAAACTGAGTGAGGAATACTGCATCTAGTTCGACTGTAAAGCAACACAGCATGCGTCAGGCTTCCTCTCTGCATTAATAAACCTGTAAAATCAGTTTTCAATAAAAGAACGTTGATGATCTCGGACCTTGTTTGTTTGTCTACAAGGCAATTATCCAAAATAAGTAAGTTCATTTTTGTACAAAACCCAGTTGTGGTCATCTATAAAATATACAATTCATATTGAATGCCAAAATGTAAAACACAGCTTTTATGTGGCTTCAACCAACAAGTATTTCCATCATTGATTGATCTGTTGATTATCTTTAATTATTTAGTCAATAAATTCTAAGAACGAAAAAAGGCCACCACAATGACCGCCAGTCTAAAATCCAAACATTACTAAAATTCTTAATTACTTTTCTGTTAATCAACTAATTGATTAATGAATCAGTTCATAAATTATTTCAGTCCTATACAAAAAATTGCATTTTGATGTCTATTTTATCCTTTTTTTCCCCACACTTCCTGATTTAGCTGTAATAATGTTATTATGTTAAATCTTGGTTCTGTTTAATGCACGATCATTTAGGATAAATTATGGTAATCGTTAAGTGTGCAGTTGCCTCACCTCCAGTGCAGGAGTGTGGCGGAGCAGCGCTGCTCTGGACCTCTGAAGAGAGCGGTCCATTAGTTTGTGCAGTCTGAGGATCAGTTTACGCAGTCCCATCTGTTTCAGAGCTTTATCCACAAATGGTCTGTAGATGGCTGTGGGGCAGAATACCCCCCCTCCTGCAACCGCTTCTGCGCTTCCTGCAGTGGCAGTTGGGAGAAACTCCTCTTCTGACAGCAATCGGGCAAATTTAGGAGTCAGGGAGGGTGACAACTCTCCCTCTGCTACATGTCCAAAACCCCCCCCCTCCTCCTCCTCCTCCTCCTCCTCCTCCTCCTCGGCATCCCTGTCCTCTACATCGCTTTCAGCTGTAAAAGTGGCTGTCGAGTCGTTCTCCTCGTCCTCTTCATTCTCCTCTTCTTCGTTGCCGCGGGAGCAGCGAGGTGAAGGGATCTCGAAGACAGGCCACCCGATACGGGATAGATCATGGAGGCCCAACACAGTGGCCATAACGCGCAGCTTCTGGTTGAGGTCCTGGGTGATGTTGAGCCACAGACAGAGCGCCTGCACCCTGCCCTGGAAGTCTCGTGCTGCATACTTTTCATAGTCCTTCTGCAGGGCCTGCAAAGAGGGGTACAACGCTTCCAGAGACTCCAGAAGCTCCATAACACGCTTGACCTGCTCAAATGCCAGCCGCTGCCGCTGAAGGTGCTCCCTGCAATCAGCGCCAGAGCCCAGAGGCTCTGCTGCATTCATCGCTGATGAGGGGAAGGCGCTAAAGCCCCAGGGATCGACTCCACAGTGGTTGGTCTCTGCTACAGCAGGCTCCCGCTCCTCTCCACAGACTAGATCTGGCACACTTTGATAGTCCCCCTGGATTGTTTGAGACCCTGAACACTGGGCCTCTCTCAGGCTGGCATAGTTGACCTTAAAGTGCAGCACCTCATTGATGATGTCAGGGATGGCCTGGCGGGCAGTGAAAAGAAAAAGGTCTTGGTCACTGGTGGAGCGCCGTGCATGCCACGCCTGCAGCTCCAACCAAATGACCTCGTTATTGTGACCCATGAAGGCCATGTTCTCCAGGCCTCTCTGCTCCTTCTCCTTCCTCTTGGAGGACATAGACGTGAGCTTGAGCAGCAGCCTCAGAGTTTCAAAGAACTTGAGGCGGTCGGCGGGACAGTCTGTCCTAGAGGTCTGGCGGTGGGTCCGGGCAATATGGGGCATGGACACAGGAAGCTTGCAACTGCTGCAGCCCAAGCTCAAGTAATGCTTCCTGGGATCCATGGTGAGAGAACTGAAAGGGCTTGACTTTGAGAGCGGATCCAACACAAAGGAGCCCTCAAAGGTCTTTTTGTGGTCTCTCTCTGTGGAGCGCAGCGTGGCCCTCTGCTTCTTGCCCTGCTTGTAGCTGTGCTCTTCAGGGGTCTCCGCTGGCCTGGGACTCTCCCTCAGGACAGATGGGATGAGCTCCCCTGAAATAAACACAGAAAATACACACTGCATGTAAACTCAATATATGTAATATATGTACGCCAGTCGAACAGTAGTACTAACTTACCCTTGTTGGGAGACCGACCAGAACTCCTCGCCTGGCTGTTCTTGTGATGTTTGCCAGACATGCGTTTCATCTGGCGGTGGGTATAAGGAGGTGATGTGCCATACAGAGCTTCCTCTTCCTCACTCGGCGAGTCCCAGGATTCACCCACCTCAGAGTTCTCTTGGGATGCATCTTCCACTGGCTTGGCCTGCCTGTCAATGTTTAATGCAAAAACAAACAGGACAAACTATTGACATGGACTAGATTTGCATCTTTAGCATCAGCACTGTTATCTGGAAGTAATGTTAACAGCACGCCACTGCTTTGACATTATGAAAATATTACAGTCATCACAAAACAAGGACACCAAAGAAACGTGTGTACAAGGTCAAACAGTGCCGGGCTGTTTGTACCCATAACAGTGTGTGCTGCTCTAATGCAATGGCAAACAGGCTGCTAAACTGCAACTAGACTGAATGTCTGCTGCTACCTACAGCACACCAATGACTTGTGTGTCCTTTGGAGCCTGAACGGCTGCCTCCCAAACGTACAGCAGCAATGCAGCCACAGCCATCCAGACGCAGGATAAGAAGCTGTGGGTTCTCTACTGGCACCCTCTCTCGGTCTAGGTAAACATAATGGCTCAACCAGTGAGATAGAAATAGTAGCCCCCATTAACTGTCTGCCAAGTCATCACCCATACTGCGCTAGAACTTATCGATTACTTGGTTAATCGATAAGTTGATTGAAATACAATAAATATTTTAGTTGTCTAAACAATTAATCGTGAACATTATCGGCAGATGAATCGATAATGAAAGTAATCAGTTAGTTGCAGCCCTACATTGCACAAGTTAAGATTTCATGGAGGACTGAGTTGTAGGAGAGTGTGCAAACACAGTGCTGATGCGAAACAGCACGTCACTTTTACTAATCATAGTAAATCTTGAGCAACAACAAAAACGTGCACATTATGTTTGCTTAACAACATTCTGACTGTGAATTTCAGATAATAAAAGGCCATAGTAGAATGTGGGGCATCCAGTTCTGCAGAAAGGAAACACTATAATCACTTTAAACACTTCCCTCTGGGAAAAAAGAAAAAGAAACCGGAGAGTGCAAGCAGCACGCCATGCCAGATTACAATGTCAGAGCTTTGCTTCCTAATGCCTTTCTGAGGTTTTTTTAATAGGATTAGAGAGAGAGGTTGAAAGGTCTGACCCCGCCAACAAAAACAAAAAGAGAAAGAAGAGGAGGGGCTTGAAACGGGTGTCTCTATATGCTGTCACCATGTGTCCCTCCCAGTCAGCGATCATCTGACTGAAAGGCATTCCCCAACACGCGCCAGTTAGCGTGTGTGTTGTGTGTGTGTGTAGACGGGGCTGAAAGGGGCACACACTCACCGGGGGAGTGTGTGTGAGCGTTAAGGGAGGGGGGCTAATCTGGAAATCACTTGTTTAAGCTTTTCCAGAAGCCACACAGAGAGCGAGAGTCCACATTTCTATTGCCCATCTGCCCCACTGCAAAATCTGTCCACACACACACACACACACACACACACACACACACACACACACACACACACACACACACACACACACACACACACACACACACACACACACACACACACACACACACACACACA
>JAVQJD010001782.1:0-10633 GCA_036023655.1 Nannoperca australis
ACACCTGTCTATATAAGACCTTACAGCTCACAGTGCATGTCAGAGCAAATGAGTCATGAGGTCGAAGGAACTGCCCAAGGAGCTCAGAGACAGAATTGTGGCAAGGCACAGATCTGGCCACGGTTACAAAAGGATTCCTGCAGCACTCAAGGTTCCTAAGAGCACAGTGGCCTCCATCATCCTTAAATGGAAGAAGTTTGGGACGACCAGAAGGCTTCCTAGACCTGGCCGTCCAGCCAAACTGAGCAATCGTGGGAGAAGAGCCTTCGTGAGAGAGGTAGAGAAGAACCCAAAGATCACTGTGGCTGAGCTCCAGAGATGCAGTAGGGAGATGGGAGGAAGTTCCACAAAGTCAACTATCACTGCAGCCCTCCACCAGTCGGGGCTTTATGGCAGAGTGGCCGACGGAAGCCTCTCCTCAGTGCAAGACATATGAAAGATGTCAAGATGGGGTGCTGAGTGTACATTAATGAGAAATAAAATGAACTTTGTCGATTTTAGCAGATGGCTGCAATAAAACAAAGAGTGAAAATTTTTAAGGGCACTTTGTGTATTTCTGTACAAATACACTGTACAATGTATTTTTCCACATTTCCATATGTTAATGCTTTATAGATTCATAATAGAGAAACAGTCCTGAAATCTGCTTTCGATACTGGCTCTGAAGAGATGTATCATACTCTTTGTATGAGAAATCAACAATCAAAACAAAAGCTATTCTCTGTGTTTTTCTTTGTTTGTGTGTGAGAGTCCTGATAGCAAACCAAAACTAAAGTTGCAGCTGGAAAGACACTAAAATGCCTTGCAGAGCTCTGGGGAATTGCAGAAAGTTCTCTGTGGGTTTGTCACTAAGAGCATCCCCTTTCACATAAGTAGCCACGAGATCCATTGTTAAAATAACAATATTGAGTAGAGCCACGTCAAAAAAAACCTCAGTGGAGAATCTGCTACTGATCCAGGATGCTATCATTTCTTTTGTGGTTTCAAAGTGATGAATCACACAAATGGGGATTGTAAGGTAATGCCTTTCTCCTCAGAGGCATTAAATGCCTCTTACCCTAACCATGGACTGTTCACCCTCTTCCTCTCCAGCACGTGTTACAGGAGACTCCACTCCCTGCTGCACTCCATCCCACTTTAGCATCATTGCACTCATCACTGCTCTGCTACAGTACTTATCAAACATGTTATTTGCACTCCTAATTGTTTGTACAATTCATTTTTGCACTAACTGAACCACCTAAACTGTTTATCTGTTACTTATAACCAACTGTACAAATGGTTTATACTGTATTGTACATACTCTGTTATTGCACTCCCTACTCTAGTCTACTTTCCTCTGTATATGCATATTAAAATACCACATATATAACATCTGTTTTTCTGTACATTTAAACTTTTGGCATCACTTATGTTGTAGTACTTACTGCATTTCTGGAAATATATTTTTGCACTTCTGGTTAGAGGCTAATACATTCATTGGCTTTGTGCCTGTACTCTGCACAATGACAATTTTTTTTTTTAAATCTAGTCATGTGACTTTTATTTATATAGCCCAATATCATAAATCACAAATTTACAATCTGAAAAGCATATGCAACGCCACCTTTCATCCTTAGACACTCGGTTTTGATCAAGAAAAACTCCCCAAAAAACATTTTAAAAGGGAAAAAATATATAAGAAACCACAGCAACCTGTGGTTGCTGTCTGTCCGTGCTCGGGATCCCTCTCCGAGCAGACAGACAGCAACTAGATGCTGTTTGTACAGAATATAAATCTTTAAGTGAAATTTTCGTTTAGTTTATGAGCAAATGATCCAGCAAAGCTAATTCTGGACAATTGTGTCAAGATGGCACCACAATAAATCAAGAAGTCTGAAAATGCATCCGATATCTTTTTAAAACTAGGTTATGTATATACACATGATGGGTTATTTCAGTACTATCTGATTATATTACCGGTGACATTAGCGTTGTTTATGTTTGCTATCGCTTGTTGTTTGTAGTGTTGTGCGTCCTCCCGCGCTGCAGGTGGCGCTGCTCGCATCAACGTCACCGCGCTGCCGTTCAATCAGTGACGTGGACTTTGATTGTGGCAGTCGGTGCTGCCAGAAACACAGACTCACTAACGTCTCACAGCTTCTCCAACTACATTCTTCATATTTACAAGTTGGACCACTCGTTTGTCACACTTTAGCACAGTTTTGTAACAGCTTTCCTAACAGGTGAGCAGCTCACGTAAAGCGTCAACGTTAGAGGGGTTTCCTGGTCTCTGCTAGTCAAAAGTGTCTGCAGTATAAAACTGTTCAAATTGCTTCAGAATTCCCTCCTGTCAGTGTTTATTTTTCACAAAAAACTCTACGGTGTGTTTTCTCACGGACTCCAGAATGAGTAAAAACAGCAAAGTGTTGAACCTGAAGGATAAAATCAGTGGTAATGAAGTGGACCTGAGCCTGTGTAACCTCACTGAGGTGCCAGTCAGAGAGCTGGTGAGTTACTCGTCATCTGTGTCTCAGTCTGTGTTGGAAAGTGAAACATTTAGTGCGTTCTTTTAATGTGCTGTAACTGTAAACGTAAGGCTGTCATGCTGTGGTTGTGTGTTTCTTGGTTAAAATGCCTAAAATATGTACACTTGGAGTTGATATCAAACTGACCCATGTTATGATTTATCCCCAACAGGCTTTATTCACCAAAGCAACTGTTGTGGACTTGTCTTGCAACAACATTACCTCCCTTCCTGTAAGTACAAACACAATCATCTGTACTAAAACATCCATTTGGCCTCTTTAATCTCTGGCTCCCAACCGTGTGACTCCTTAGAATGAAGCAGTGTGTATTTGTGACCCCTCACCACACATCAGGGCCTCGGTGTGCACATGAGTGATATTACCTTCTCTGATTTTTTTAAGGATCGTTAGAAAAATGCTCTTCTTCTTTCTTATCCCTTTTAATTATTTCGTAACCCTGTAATATTTATCTCGGGACCATAGATTGGGAACCACTCCCTTAAATGTACTCAATAGTTCAATTACAGACTTTTTTCATTAAAATGTCATAACTTAAAGAAGTAGGGCTTTGTATCGTGGATTTTAAAGGAGAAATGAATGTGCTAAGTCATGATTACGCTAGTAATTAGGGAAATCTTTAAAGTGAATACTTAAATAGTTTGATATTTAAAGGCATGCAACTTCTTGCTTTATGGTGATGCATGTAAACCTCTTAATGTACCCATAAATATAGGGATAGAGTCCGTTTTGATTTGATGTTTTTGTCTTATTATATTGAATATTAAGGAGTAACAGTTTGTTAAAGATGGTCTTAATTATTGCAAAATCAATGTTTTTTGTCAAATCAAATTGTTCTTTATTTATATTTCACAGCAAGGCAGCTTTATTTATCTAGTAATGTAATGTAAATGTGTAGTACATTTCAAACACAAGCACTTCAAGGTGAATTTCACAGGCAAAGAAAAGCATTAGAATGACATTTAAAAACAATAAAATAAAAAAACTGGATAAAATTAGATTAAAAAAAGATTAAATGAAATAAAAAATAAAAGTTTATAACACGAAATCAAAGTTTTTTTGCCTAACTAGTAAGGATTGATGGGAATCTAAGGTTATTTTGTCCATCCTTGAAGAGGGACCCCTCCTCTGTTGCTCTTCTTGAGGTTTCTCTGACTTGTTTCCCCTGTTAAAGGGTTCTTTTTTTAATCTGGATCAAGAGTCTGAGGATGGAGGCTGTTGTATGTTTGAAACCTTTCTGAGGCAAATTTGTGATGTGGGATTAGGCAGATATATAAGGGAAAGTGACTGTACAACTTTTGTGAAAGGAATCGGTCTCTGACATCTAGCAAACTGTGTTATTACAGGGTGATATTCTGTATTTACATGGCTCTGCTAACCTTAAACTTTACCTGCAGATTTTTCAGAATATTAAGACGTAAGTCCTTTTTTCTTTGGTTTCTTTTATGTAGCCAGAGTTCTGCAACCTGACCCACCTGGTGAAGGTGGATCTGAGTAAAAACCAGCTGACCTGTTTGCCAGATGATCTGGGGAACCTGGCCAGCCTTCAACATCTGGACCTGTACAACAACAAGCTGACGGTCCTGCCCGTCAGCTTCTCTCAGCTCAGGGTGGGTGCCAGACAGAATAACAGAACCTGATGTTCTTGTTGTTTGACATTTAAATACGATTATTTACTTTCTTTCAGAGATTTAGATGAGAGGATTGATGCCACTCTCAAATCTGTTAAATCTCTTAAATGTGAAGCACCAGCAGCCAATTAGCTTAACTTAGCATAAGGACTGGAAGCAGGGGGAAAAGGCTAGCCTGGGTCTGTCCAAAGGTAAAATATCTGCCTACCAGCAGAAGGAAAAAGGGAACTGTTCATATGTCAGTTTTTCTTTTTACCTTTGGACAGAGCTTGGCTAGCTTGCAGTTTTTATGCTATGTTATGCTATGCTCTGCTAAGCTAAGCTAAGCGGCTGCTACCTGTTCCTTCATATTCAGCATAGACATGAGTGTGGTACCAGTGTTGTCATTAAACTCTACGTAAGCCGACTGAATTCTTTGTGTTATATTTGGACTAGTGTTAACCTCCGCTGATACATTTGAGTACTCGGCTCTTGTGTCAGTTGTAAGAAATAAATCAATGCAGACTCAAGTGTAGTTAAACATCATATCCTTAAAAACCAGCTTTGTTTTGATCTCTGACAGACTTTGTGTGCGTGTTTGTTCTCAGAGTCTGAAGTGGTTGGATCTGAAGGATAACCCACTGGAGGCCGACCTGGCCAAGGCAGCAGGAGACTGCCTGGATGAGAAGCAGTGCAAACAGTGTGCCTCCAAGGTAAGAGAGGTGGAGAGAAAGAGACGGGCAGAAGAATGACTGAGGAAGAGATCAACAAAGCAGTCTTCAGTATCTTTAACCAAAGGTCATTTTCTTCCAGGTTCTGCAGCACATGAGAGCTGTGCAGGATGAGGTCGATCGCACACGAGAGAAACGCCTTTTGAGGGAAAAAGGTGGGTGTCAGGAAAACCTTTTCAGGAGACCTCTGTTGGTGGTTTTGAGCAATAGGGCTAGTTTCAATACTTTCTTTGGTAAAGAATATAGATGACTGTCAACTAAGCAATGAAAGCTGGCATGAATGTCTGGTCAGATTCATAGTCTTGTTTTTTTACTCTGTGATCAGACAGTTCCTGATTCAATAAACACCGGTGTCACATCATACCCACCCTATTGATCATTTTACTGTTGGAGCAGGTCGAGGTGGAGCTAGTGTGAACAATTTTTTTCTACAGTTGGGTAGTTTAGTCCAGTTCTACTACACAACCTTTTGGACGTATCACACACACACAACATGAATTACATTTCTCTGGCTGACAACTTGGTAAGTAGACCGAGACAGTAATGACTGTGCTTTTCTAGTCTCAGAGGACTTTTCTGAGCCGATGACAGTGTATTTTATTTATGGAAGGAAACCCAAAATACAGCTACATTAATGTTCTGTTATGAACAAATGTGACGGTGATCTGTCTGTCCTGCGGCATCTTCATCCCCCAATCAGAGCTGGAGAGGAAGAAGGAGGTGAAGCAGAGGGAGCGTGAGGCCAGAGACAAGGAGGCTCGTAAACGGGAGAAGGCGGAGGAGAAGGAGAAGAGGAGGAAGGAGTACAACGCTCAGATGGCGGCCGCAGCTGCACGGGAGCAACAGAAGAAGAAGAGTGAGGTGAAGAAGAAGAAGAATGGACAAGCAGCAGGTGAGACTACAGGTCTGGATGATGCACCTCTTAAAGGGATAGTTCATATACTTACACTTACATTTACAAAACTACCAAGTGAAATGAGTTCCGTCAGTGATTGACTAAAGCTGTTTAATGCAAAAGCTTTTAGCATATTATTTACTTTGTTTAAGATAATTTTTAATAGTTAACAAAGAGGATTTATGAAGTTTGAATAAAAAAAAAAAACCCATCACATTACTCACTCTCACTTCATCTCTGCAGATAAGAAGGTCGTCGTGGAATCTGCGCCTAAACCTCGACGCTCTCTCATTGGCCTGATGTTCAAGCTCCTCCTCCTGTTGCTGCTGGGATTGGCCGGAGTTGCTGCCGCCTGCCGACTGACCGACCTGCAGAAGGAAGCCGTGTGTGTGCCGGTCAACATTGCCGTGGACGACAGCCTATCCTGGGTCAGAGAGCAGGAGGGTGTGGTCAGACAGCTGGTGCAGAATCTGCCGTCCGCAGCGAAGGAGTTTCTCGAATCCACACAAGCGTCTAAGAACTAAACGATCATCTGCCACCGTCAACTTCCAGAGTTGCAGGTTTTCCACTCCCACCTGTGTATCCTGGGATTTTTTTTTTATCTGCTAAAATCATGAATTTCATTAAGATGGGCAACCCTACATCTCCTTGCTCTGTTGGAGGTGCTGGGAGGTGACCAATCTGTACAGATAGATAAGGGGTGGACAGATGTGTTAAAATCATCTTAAATTCCTATGGAATTGTTGTCGCTCTTGTACCCTCCTTGTACTACAGCCTGTTTTTAAAAGAAAAACTCATCGTCTTAAATGGCTCCCGCTCCACCATGTTTTGCACTTTGACCACCAGCCACAGCTGCTCAGTGTTCCTGTGCATTACATGGAGTGCCGGTTGTATTTGAGAGGTGTTCAGTGAAGTGTCAGGTGTGCTGCACTGGAGTGTCGAGCCACATGGGATCTACCAGTCAGTCGTGCATCAGCCAGCATTAGATGAGGCAGACTGAGCATGTGCAGTGAAGGCCTCCTCTTGTCTTTATATATTTCTTGTCTTACATCAGTCAAACCAGATGAATCTCACCGCTAACAGCGTCTGGCATGCAAACTAGATCCCTGATACATGAGGTTTTTTTAAATTTCCACAGATATAATGATATCAGGCGTTTATGTCAGTTAACAAGAAATTGCAGTACAGAAATGCCAAATATATGTTTGCAGTCATTTAAAAACAGTGTTTGTCCCACTCATTACTGTAATGATATATTGATTTACAAATACTGTTGATTGATTTATTTGACTAATTGTTTCAGCTCTAGTTTGTTAAAATCCTGCTGTTGTGTTTTAGACCTTTTGGCTGTATTTAACCCACCTCCTTTACACATTGGTTTCTATTCATTTCCATACAGATTGAAAAGTCATTACCAGCCTCTTGAAAGATGCAAAATCTATTTTTCTCTAAGTGAAAAAATCTAAGTGAAATTGCTGTAACGCGCTACTGAAAATGCACACATTGCAATTCAAATTTGCATTTAAATGTAATTACCACACACAGTTACTGGAATTTGACTGTGATGAATTACACACCTGTGCTGAGTTTCAAGAGTGTGCAAATCCATGTTTAATTCTGCACAGACAAAATGGAAAGTAGCAAAAGTACAAAAACAGCAGCAACATCTGTCAAAAGGTGAGCTATAATATAAAGTATGCATGCTTTGTTGTTAGGGGATATCACTCCTTTTTTAAAGAGGACAGCTCAGAATCCCTAAATCACCTGCTGAATAAGGACCAAGTGTTGATACTGAATCTTCTATAACATGAACTATATATTATTTGACTGTTCTTTCAGTTTAATGGGCGACTTTTGAAATGCAACTTCTTTTCATTGGTCAGAGTCTCATCATACAAAAAATCGGCCTCTGCTGCTGTGGTCCTCGTAAAACTTTGTCCGTGCTCAACCGTCGTCAGCGTCAATAAATGGCTATGCACTGCAAGAAAGGTTTTAATGTGTCTGTTTTTGAGAGAAAAAGGATGACTTGACAATGATCAACGTGTAATAAAGTTTTCAAGGTCATTCAAAAACTACACATACTGAATAATGTCTTTTTGATACTGTTAATACCAACAATGTCCTTTTATAAAACTTCACATTGAGGAATAAAATGCAAAATGCAAATGCATACATGTTTAAATCAGACCGTGATAATGAAGAACTTTAATAAAATGTTGCCAAAATATTGAAATCAGAAAACATGATTAAAGAATAAAAATGACAGTTTGGCCCAAAACTGTTTTTACACAGACATTATGATGACCTTGGTTATCATTCATTGTATAATAATGGTAGTCTACAGTTATGCTAGCAGCTCTGTGAGGTTGCACAACGGGGCTAAATGCTAACTAAGACTGTCACTCAGTGACAACACTAACCTAATGTTTTTGCAGACATGAAATTATACGTTTAATTATCCATCTAATATTTGTTGAGATATTTCAATCTGGACTAAAGTGGTGAACAGGTAACCCCAAATTACAAACGCTATCTAATTCTCTGCATTATTAATGCATAACTCAAGATCTGAAAATCATGTTCAGGTTCACACCCTCATCTTTGACTGATGCTCAGTTCTTGCTGGAGATTATTAACTAAATACAAACATGAAGAATCTATTTGGTTTAACCCCATAAACATAGGGGTTTTTTCTTCCAGCCCTGAATGTTGTCTGCTGCCTACATATGTTGCCTGAGAGGTGAAACCAGGGTCACACACACGTCCTCATATAGCGGTGATCATTTTAACACAATCAGTTCATCTAATTATCTTGTGTGGATTTTGACAGCTGGGGCCAGATTGTCATTAAATAAGACCAAAGAATTGTACTTTAACAAAACAAGCTACATTCTAGATGCTCCAAATAAATATATCTCAAAAACACTGAACCTACTTGTGGAGGCTGGACTAGGAGGAAATAGCACACTGAGGTCTGAGAGGATTCACCAACTGTATTTATACAACTCCATTTCACATTTGGGGTCATGTGGTGCGATATGAAAGGCGTTCAATAAAGCTCAGTGGACTTTTTAATTTTAACTACCACTGTTCCAGTTCTGAACGAGAACATTATGAGAAATGCAGCGGGCTAATGTGGCAATTAGGAGGAACATGAGACAAATACGTTTGCTGTAATGTACATGAGATGTGTTTCTCTCCAATTAGGCTTTATTGTTTGAGCACCACATAATGGAAATGCTTTTTCCTTCATCATTTTTCATTCAATTACAGTTTCTGCACTTAAAGTTTTAACTCCTTAATCAGCACCCTTTGTTGTTCATTAAAAAATGACAGTGTTAAATGGTTACTCTGCTTGAACCCTGATCTCTTCTGAAAGCTAACTGTTTGCCAGAACCAAATGCAAAGAGACACAAACTTGCCTTTCACATATCTGTTTATTTCCTTTATTTTACAGTTCTGTTTTATACGTAATGCTGCTACAAAATAAGCGCCGGTGCTCGCAGCGATACTGGGATCTTAAAAAGGTTTACACAGACAGACTCACAAGGTTTTGTGTCTTCAACTGATGTAGTGTGTCAGAGTTGTGCAAGGATGCAACTGAATGCCAACAGAATTAACCACTTCCTCTAGAAACCACCAGATATAAAAAAACATGTGATATCCTTCATCTTCATTTATTTATATATACATACACACACACACATATATATGTGATGGCAAAATGTCTATGTTTGAATGTTTATGTGAACATTTCATAATGCGTCCTCTATGTACTTGGATCATTTGTGTTGTGTGGAACAGTCTCACCCGTGTTCTTATCCTTGAGTGAGAACACTTAGCTAGACAGACAAGATGAGCGTTGCAGTTGACATATCTTTTCTTTTGTCTCCTACATGTTTACGAAGGTATAAGTACGACTGCGTCTGAACTTTGGGGTCAGACTTTATTCTTTGCTTAGTTAAAATATTAGACAATTTGTTAAATCATCATTTATTTGTTCACTGCTCATATATATATATATATATATATACACACATATACATATACATATATATACATATATACACACATATATATATACACATACATATATATACATATACATATATATATACACACACACACACACACACGCACACAGAGGCCTTGCTTTACTACATCGAGCGTTCAGAATGACATTGCCTGCGCACTAGATACAGTTAGTTCCCATGTTTTGAATTATTCTGTGCATGAGGTTAGTTTATATACAGACCAGCCTTGTTAATCAGAGTAAGGAGAAACATTAACTCTGAAGGACTATGAGTAAACACTTTGTCAGTAGAGGCTGTAGTATGTGCAGTTCTGGTTGGGTGTGTTTTTCTGCAGATGTAAAACAAACAGCAGCAGCGGTGATGATACAGTAGATTTCTCCAGGTAACACACGACCTCTTCGACTGTCGCACTCCCTCCTGCCGGCCTGCTGCTGCTCCTCTCAGGGTCGCTCTTCCGGAGCTGCTCTTCCTGCTGAAGTGTCTCTGGGCTAGGCCGGGAGGACAGGCCGTGTGCTCGCAGGGTGGGCTGCCCCTCCATACACAAACTGAAAAAACGAAAGACGCAGCCAGGACGCAGCCACAGCCAGGACGCAGCCAGGACGCAGACACAGCCAGGACACAGACACAGCCAGGACGCAGCCAGGACGCAGACACAGCCAGGACACAGACACAGCCAGGACGCAGACACAGCCAGGATGCAGACACAGCCAGGACACAGACACAGCCAGGACGCAGTCAGGACGCAGACACAGCCAGGATGCAGACACAGCCAGGACACAGACACAGCCAGGACGCAGCCAGGGCGCAGCCAGGACGCAGCCAGGACGCAGACACAGCC
>JAVQJD010001788.1:0-11398 GCA_036023655.1 Nannoperca australis
TCTTCCACATAGGGCTGCAACAGTGACTTCCTGTTAGTGCTGTTAGGGCTCCAGCAGTGACTTCCTGTTAGGGCTGTTAGAGCTGCAGCAGTGACTTCCTGTTAGGACTGTTAGGGCTCCAGCAGTGACTTCCTGTTAGGGCTGTTAGGGCTCCAGCAGTAACTTCCTGTTAGGGCTCCAGCAGTGACTTCCTGTTAGGGCTGTTAGGGCTGCAACAGTGACTTCCTGTTAGTGCTGTTAGGGCTCCAGCAGTGACTTCCTGTTAGGGCTGTTAGGGCTGCAGCAGCTCCAGCAGGTGCACAACAATCATCTGGACCATGACTGTTGGGTAGAAGACTCTGCTGCTCGCTGCTTGAATCTGTGCAGAATATATTCAGAGGTGATTACAACGCTTTCTACCGAGTGCAGCTGCCTTTCACCGAGATGAAACCGTTAGCTCGCCAATGCTTTTGTTTTTAAGATTTAAACTTTCACATCTTTACATTTCCAACAAGTTATCTACAGGCAACCACAGCGGTTCAGAGCAGAAGGTCCACTTCTTCCACTACTTTGACTTTTTCAGACGACAGATTAGAAAGATTCTACGAAAAGATCCTTGATTTTAATCAGGTCTTGGATTTTGTCGATTCCTCCCAGGCTAATTAACCCCACCTGCATATATTGATTGTTAAACTGCCAGAACACCCGCTGAAGAAGGGCGCCTGAAGTGTGGCGATAATAAAAAGTCAAATTGGAGCGATGTCCTAGTTTTTCTTCTTCAGTATGTAGAATTCAGAAGTTCAGAAAATACTCAGAAGTTTGGACCCCAGCTTTGCGAACTTCCTCACTTCAGCGGTGCTTTAATACTGTATGAAAACCTCTTCTCCAGTATGCTGTCAGGAAAGCTGAAACCCCCTCCTGGATAAAAAGTATCCAGATGCATTTGTCAGAATAACTCATATCAGTCGAAGCAGGTTCCTCAAGAACAGAAAGCCTTCACTCAGTGCCTGGCTGTCTTCTTTATGGTCTCTTGTCCCAGTTCAGTCAAGCCGTTGTCTGTTTCACACTCAAACTGTGATCAGTTCTTCATTCTCAGTGGCGAGCTGGTTCCAGAGAAACCGAAATCACTCCTCCTTCCAAGATGTGGAGGATCTTTGGTGGTACTGCAGGATCTTTCTCTTCCGTTTCCCTCCCTGCTTTGGTTTTTGTCAGCAACCCTGCAAAGCTGTCGTTTCCCAACAACCATATGGGCACAAGCCAGCACACGAGACGAGAGATATAAAAATATGTGTCTTTAATCTGTATTAAATAAGCTTAATATGCATCTGCTCTCCATCTGTCCCAGCCACAAATACCCACCAATGATGGGTTGTTAAAGGGACATAGAAATTAAGATTTAAGTCGTAGAAAGTAGTTTTCCATGAAGAAAATCTTTCAGAAAACACAAGGAACTTGAGGTTTCTGCTCTTCAGTTGCATGTTAAATCACTGCAGACGACACTCCTAAGCTGTGAATAATGGATGCACGCTACAGTCTTCTGCGCTTTGCTCACAGTGAGGCTGCAGAGAGAGAGCGAGAGAGAGAGACACCAGACGTGGATTTACTCCACAGCGTTCTCTATAAGCTGGCAGGGGAGCAGAGGAGGACGACGGCAGTGACAGTGCCTTTGAATACATTTACACACACACACACACACACACACACAAGCAGACATACCTGCTGAATCCCTAAACAGGCCGTACATACATATGCATGCTTATTTGGCGTTCTGCGTTATGGAGGGAAGTGTCAGTGAAGTTCCTCCTGAGAAACAACAGAAGGTGAAGAGTAAAACAGGCAGTTCTCCTAAATTATTATTGTTTTCTATTGTTATTCATCCCTTTGGACACCATCACCATCAGTAAATTATCAAACACTGGTTACTACTGGAAGCTCCTACTGCACCACTCTATTGTTACATCTGCCATTTTGTCAGATATCCAGTAGATCGGCAGCTTTTACCTTCTCCCAAACCGTCCTGGTTGGAGGATACTTGTTTTAACACTAGTCTTTTTTGTGAATTGGTTTCCTTCAGTTAGTCACATATAAAGTCACTTTCATTTCCTGCTGAGCTAACTTGTGTATTTCACTGCGTCACCCTCTTGTTCACTCGTTCACTACTCACTATTTAATGGACACTCAATAGTTTCCTCGATAGTGAGCGGTCGGGTTTCAGACACTTATCGTGTAAATCTATTCTGTATGTATAATTTCCACCACAGGTATCTTTGTCCAGTGTGGGAAATCCTCTTATTTAACATTATCACCATGAAAGTCTCTACTGGGAGACAGACTAATAAGTTAGTTTAAAACATCATCCTGCAACACAAAGATTTCTTTGGCCGCAGATTTGATGTAAAATATCCTACGAGGTGATCGCACTGGCTGATCACTATCTGATTCCTTAACAATAAAGCTCATTATCAGCACGTAACCACTCCGTTTCCACACAAACTAATGTGTCACGTGTGTGAATGAGTTTTTACTGGAGCTGCAGGTTGTGATCGGACTGATCATTGATCTAATACTGTGTTTCCTCTGCACAACGTGCTCCAACAGTAACCTTCTGTGGAGTCACGCAATTATGTTTCAGTTTGATCGTTTGCCCTCCAGTGCTAACGCCGCACGCTGCGTGTTTCAGCGAGCAAGGAGAGATTAGATTGTTGTGCTTATGTTGTCAACTTTATTACTTTTTGGGGCGAGCCACCGCGCTTTCCTAATTGGATTGTGGTAGTCTATTCCCCACTGCATCCTATAATATATTCCAATTATTAAGCTTGAAGAAGTGAAGCGGAATGTGTGCTTCAATTTCATGCCCTCTAAAAATAGAAACACAGATGGATGACAAACAAGTGGCGCATGTGTTTGCAGTTACAGACTCAATCCCCAGCACACAATGGGGAAACAATAGAGAGCAGTCCATCATGTTGTTGCACCAGATGCAGCCCATATTCCCACAGCTCTCCCCACTTTCACTTCCCCCTGAAATACCAGCACACCTCCTCCACAACCATCACCTTTCTGTTTCTGTCACAGCCAAATCCAAACACAGGGAACCAAGTGTGCGCACGCGTCCGCACACATCACACGTCTTCATTAGCTTTGCTTTGCTCTGTCATGTTGCGATTAAAGTCAGCCTGCTGAAGCTGAGCCAGCACGTCCCTCTTCATTATTCATTAAGAGCAAGTGAAATGAGAATATGGCCCATTTACAAATCATCACAAACAGTGATCGCTCTTAACATACACACTGTCATCACACACACACACACACACACACACACACACACACACTCAAAACTGATTGAAAGCCCAAATATGAAGCCATTAGTCTGTGCACGTTAGGCAAATATATCGACGTGTCTCCTGGGATGATTTAAGTATTTATTTAAAAGAAAGTTGCTTCACTCATTATCAAAATCAGTGAGCAGGTGACGTCTGCATACGTTAACAAAAAACATGGTGGCAATATGGGAACCAGTGTGGTCCGAAACATGCGTGCTAAATGTCCAACATCAATTTACTTCGTATGCTTACACCGTAACACAAAAAATGTAATTTAAGCTAACAAGCTAACACGAGTTAGCTTAAAAAAGGCTTCATGATAAAAACAAAGACGTGTGTTCTCAGTGGGTTTGTTGTCTTTTCACACCACAACACAAAGATAATAAAGCATCAACATTCACAACAGTGTCAGTACTTCCAAATATAACTCTCACAGCCAGAAATCAAAGGCTGTATTTTAATTCTGTCGGCGGCGACTGCACGTTTACATTCAGCACGAGCGTCTCTGCGTTTGTCACACACACAGTAACTAATGCAGATCTGCTGCTGTGAGAGCATCGAAACATGCCGACAGGTTCGGTGCTGCTAGACCTGTTTCTTAAGTTTGGATAGAGCCATGCTAGCTCTTTCCCCCTGCGTCCAGCCTTTATGCTAAGCTAAGTAGCTGCACACTGTTTCTTCTTCAGGACTTCAGATACGCCTGTCTGTCTCCTGCTTGTCTACCTGTACCAGAACCTGCCTGTCTGTCTCCTGCCTGTCTTCCTCTACCAGAACCTGCCTGTCTGTCTCCTGCTTGTCTCCTGCTTGTCTACCTGTACCAGAACCTGCCTGTCTGTCTACCTGTGCCTGTCTGTAAGTCTTTCAGAATCAATAAATCCCTGAAATTAGCCTGTCTGCATTTCTCTCCCTGGCTGTTGGGCCACAAGGGAAGAATCTACCTCTCCCTTTCCTCTAACATTAAAAATACTACTCTTTATTTTCATTACAATATTGCTGCAAACGTTCCCTGAAACCTTTTTTCCATTTCCGTTCCATTTCACTCCAACCAAACACCGCAGCAGCTGTTGCTGCCGATGGACGCAGCTGCTGCAGGGTTTTTGTCTACGACCTCCTTCATGGTACAGGACTGCAGACCCGTGGCTCAGGGGAAACGCTACTCCCCATGTTTGTGTGTGTGCATTTGCTAAGTGTTCACACAGAATCACACAACATGAATGCTCCAGTGAGTCCTTGTTGAATCCTGTTGGTCAACAAGTGAATGGTGATGTCTAATATCTTTTAATAAAGAATTGCTGTAAAACCGTGAAGCCAACGGGCCAGTGTGGCTGATCAGATTAATTGGGGCCACAAAGATCCCACAGCAGGTCTTTTATTTGTCTCCAACTTGTAAATGACTTGTTATTTAATTGTGATTTAGATTTATTAAAGTCAAATATTTCCTGCATGTGTACAGATAATTAAAATAAAAATAGAAAAGATATAAAAACAATATGGAAGGAGTATAATACAACGGCATATCGAATCACAACAATTCAATAAATACAACGCACAAATCACATAAATCATCCGAGGAGAAAACATCAAAGAAACTACACACACAAAATAGTGAACATACATCTCTGTTGAATCAAAGACTTGCTTTTTAAATGAGTACAACGAGCAGATCTTGTTTCTGCCTGTTTTAAAAGCAAGACAAAAGTTGATACTGACTCCATGTTGCATTTTCATCACGAAGCAGTGTTGCTTTTTTAACCATATTCACCCCTGAGTGAAGGACATGTTGTTATCAAGGTCTTTGTCGAACAGCAACGGACTGGAAATACAAACAGAACGAGTATTTGAATGCTTGTAAGCTAAAACCATCCAAGTCACCTTGTTATGAGAAACTGTATGTTTGCAATTAAACCATCTTTTCTTCATTACTTGTCTCCCTGGATCTGTAACTATGCCTGGTTGCAGGTGACAGGGTGTTGCCACTCTGGTGGTCGGGCCTCATGGTCAGTTACTGTCATATCATTTTATATCCCATGACGGGACTGAAGAAATGAAAGCACACACGGTTGATGTTGTTCTGTTCCTGTCACTGCGAGATGACCGGATTTGCTGAAAAACAGAGGAAGTAAGCCAATACACAGCTCCCTCTGAGTTTATTTTAGTTTTATTGATTTACTGATATGAGGAGGGAGGAACAAACGTCCCCTGGCAGTCCACCTCAATGACATACACATGATGCCAAAGGAAAGTGGCCTTCAGAGAGTCTGGGCTCACTAAATAATGGCTGTTCTTCTCCTTATAATAGCCTCAGTGTAGTGACAAATACTGACAACAACACAAGTCCATGGAGTTTAATAGCACAGCCCGTTAACCATAAGGGGATGTAGGTACTGAAATACATGTCATACAAAATACTGCATCATGTGGCCATCATCTTTCATTCACCTTGGCCCAACAGTGGCTTCAATTCAGCATCTTTCAGTTAATGATGCAGCAGATTCGGCCCGAGTACACTAGGCTGTTCCCAGGTAACGACACTGGCCAAAGGTCACGTCGCGCTAAATGCTAAGTAGAGCTGATTTCCCCAAAGTCTGCTCTCCAAAATCAAACCAGATCTGGCAGCCATATATGAGCCAGCCAGACTCGGATCACGTTTGATCCTTTGATGCCGGAACCAGACGTTTTGTGATTAACCCGACTTGGCAGGCTGCCGTAGAGTGGGTGGCAAAGATAAAACAAAGTCACCATTTGTCCATTTAGAAGCTGTATCTCTGCAACATTTTGCTTATTGGCTTTCTTTCCAAGAGTTACACAACACTCAGTTGTTATAAAGAAATAGTCCTGTCAGTCCACAAGCTAACGTGTTAACTATAATCATGCTAACGTGCTAATGGGTGTGTACTGAGCGTTACACCCTCACGAGACCGCTAGTGCTTCTAAAACCTTTTAAAAAACAATTTCAGTAAAGGAAAAGTTTGTGAGTTTGGGGAAACAGCATGTGAGCTTCAGTGGTTCTGGCCAGGCTAGCTCTTTCCCCCTGCTCCCAGTCTTTATGCTAAGCTAAGCTAAGTTAAGCATCTCTACACCTAACACACAGATATGAGAGTCGTATCAATCTTCTCATCAAACTCTCGGCAAGAAAGTGAATATCTCAAAAGGTCGGACTACTTCTTTACCAAAACTAAAAGCCTGACATTGCTAGCAATTAGTGCCACAATGCTAGCATGGCAAAAAAATAAAGAAACATCAGGGAACGATCAGAGCGAATTTTCTCCCTAAGATAATAGTTTACACCAATATATCATGCTGACCAGCTAACATCCTGTCCATCATCGTCCGTTGCTTCACTTTGTCCCTGAATGTTTTATTCTGTTTATAAGCTGAGGCTTTATAGCTTTTTGGTGGTAAATGATTGTAGATGCAGGGGATTTGTCAGGGCTTATTGATGCCCCCTGCCCCTTCCCTGGGTGTCTGCACATAAAGCAACAACCGAGCCTGTGTGATAACCTTGTATGCTGTAATGAATAATTTTAGCATCTGGGGGCTTAATCCCTTTATTGATGGACCTTCAGGCTCTTTCTTGTATAATAAATGCACCGTATGAATACTCACTATTTCCTTCTACAACATCCGTTATGACTGCGTGTAGCACCACCAATACGTTTTCACTGTCCTCAAAGGTTTAAAGAGTTATTGACCCACAACAAGATAAAGACAAGACAGAAAATTAATGCACCCATATTGGCTTCAAGCTTCAGTGAACAAGAGTGATTACGAAGAGTGTGTGTGTGTGTGTGTGTGTGTGTATACAACATGTGTGTGCTTGTACTTACTAAATAAAAGGATTTTGCCATTCCTACTGTTTGCTGCCATTTCAGCCTAGTAACTTTCTTTCAAAATACTTTAAATTTTCCATGAGTTTGTCATTTGATTTGAAGGAGAGCTTGTTAAACTTTAAGAAATGTAATATATCATTGTGTCCTATGGTAAATCACGTAAAGTTAACCCATTTTTAATACAAAATATACCATATTATGTCATGGGGACTCAAATGCTGCCGACTGAATGACGTATCCCACTAACACTGTAATCCACTGCCACTGGTGACTGATAATACCAACACAGCAGAGCACAAATTCATCAGTTTTCAACATTTGGAAACCTTCGTTGGCTAAATTAAAACACGTTTCCGCATACATACACAGACACACGTGCAGTGAACACCCCCAATTTATATGGAAGCATAAATAGAAACCAAGACTAAACTGTTTGCGTCATCCTTGTGATTATGACTATGTGAGGTACTGCCCGCAGCTGCCATTTCAGTCACTTTAAATTTTTTATCAAGCTTTGATAGATGAAGTGACGTCACTAAAATTCAACTTGGTGCATTCATGTTCCGTGGAACAACCGTGTACTTCGTGTGACCTCCCTGCTGGGAGCTGCTGTGCTGTTTTCTCACTTCAGATTTCCAGGAAAAGCAACTTAGTTTCAGGTGTGTTCATGTTTTGTGATCTCTGTGGGGCGAAACAGGAGGTGAGAGTTAACGTTCATTTGCAGACCAGGTGGTGGACCAGGTTTTAACCTCTGCGGGGGAAAAATGCAGTGCAAACTGAGGAGAACAGCATCAGGCTGGACGCTCACATATCATCTTTAAGCTGTAGCTGTCATGTTGAGTTTTGCCCAAATGGCTTTGGACATCTGGGACTATGAAGCTTCATGCTTTATTAACTTTGGTAACTGGTCATTTTTAATATAAAACAAAAGGTTATTAGTAGAGTAATAATGAATTGAAACAAAGTCGACATAGACACAGTCGATTTATATATAGTGAAGCTAAGGTTTCCCAACTGTACATTTTGGTATCATTACAGACAAAGACCAGTTAACAGTGATAGCATTTATGTTACAAACATCCATAGACACAATACAATTTTCAAGGCCATTTTCAAGGGATTGATTTTTCATAGTATAATATACACGGGCATAGATGTACACCTGAAATTGCAAGCATGAAACTAGATCAATATTTCCCCTGTGATATTGGAAAAAACATCTTGTCAACTCGGGGTGAGAATAGCCAAAACGTCACAGGCCTGTTAGGTGTAAAAATTAAACTCCTGCCCATTTTTAAAAAAAGCTTTCCACTACGATATAATAACAGCATTGTGACCCGTCTGTGTGAACTGCTTCGTCTTAACTCTGGCATCCGTAAAAAGGAGGGGGAAATAGAAAATATCGTATAATATATACATTTTTCCTGATAGGTTCTTATTTGGATTGGATTATTATTTTAATTGTAATGTATGTTATTTGTATTCTCTTAATATATTATTTTATATCACATTTTATTTTTATGATTTAAGCCACAGGACATATGATGGATGGTTGATTTGATGAGACTACGTCTGATTGGACACTGACTAATAGATGATAATTACTGGGTGTGAGTTCACCTGATTGACTTGAACCTACCGTAACCTCTATAATAGCTCTGTGTATTTGGATTTGTCTCAATCCTCATTAAGTCAGCTTGTATTTTGAACAAACGCGAGATCAGGTAAGTCATCGTCACGTCTGACTTTCACCGTAAAGTTCACCACGTAGCTTTACCACGTAGCCCCGTAAATTTGTTGTTGTTGTGGTTTTTTTAAACTTGATTTTGTCCGACAGCACCTGAACGCAGCGCTGCTCCCATCCTACGTGAATGCAGCATAAACTGTTGAAGTGATCCATGGCAACAGAGGAGCAGCAACCAACCGCCGAGCCTGCCCTACACACACACACACACACACACACACCTTCAACCTCTACACGCTCTCCGTCAGTGTAACCGGAATTCACCGAGAGGGAATCACTCTTAACGGCTCCCGGTGAAAAAAAATCTTCGGTATCACGGAAGGTGACGGACCGGGAGACGGTCAGTCAGCTGCCCGACAAACGGCTCCACATCAGCGGCAGGTGACAGCAGACCGGTCCCGCGCCTCCGACCACTTTAAACGGACAAGATGGTAGTAGCTAACGTTTCTGGGGCTTAAATCTACACATTTCACCCTCCGGTGTGTTTTTACTCGGCGCCGAGCAACATGAAATCAATTTTGGACAGTTTGTGGGCTAAAAAGGCTTCATATTTTTGATTTTTATTTATTTATTTTTGTCTCGGGAAATATCCGACACTGTCCCGGTCCTCTACACCGCCTCTATAGCCGGTTTATTATCACAGCCCGTATCTCGCTGAAGCATCGTAGTGAAGATGGCGACTGGGTCGGGTTGGCAGCAGTATTACTGCCCTGCCGGTCAGGGGAAATTTACTTCATCCCCAGCCTCCACCATGTCCTTTCAGACCGGCATCGCCCTGGAATATACCCAAGACCTGCACCTGAAGATGAGCAAGAAAATAGCACAGCTAACAAAGGTAAGGAGTGTCAATATGAGGCCCGTTCTCCACGCTCCCTGAGCGGCAACCCTTGGGTTATACCCTGTACTTCGCGTTCCTGTGTGAGAACTGGGCACCAAACTCCGTTAGGAATGTTGCTTATTTAGTAGTCGACCTCTTATTGGTGAACATTCCTAATAGGTATAACAACATTTCACATTTTTTCTGAATTTCAATACATTTGCAGTACTTTCGGCGTTCATACGACACAAAAAGCAGTAACTTTCCTGGTAAAAATAGATCACTTTTACAGTTTCTTCACGCTGCTAACTACGGGCGTATTTTGGCGGAGGGAACCTGGGAATCAGAGGTGAACTAATGACCAAAGTCGGATTTGAATGAAAATGCAAGCTGCTTGGTATTTGAATTGTATACCGAATTAAAATACAGCTCCTGCTTTTTCTTACAATATCTGAACACACGTGATAAAAGCATTGTATTAAAGTCAAACGCCAGAGACGCCTAAAACTGTGAAATCCTTCAACGGAGTTTGGAGAAAATCCCTGCTCTTACTAAAACAGAACGGCACGCTCGGGAGGTATGAGCTGCCTGGAGGCGAACCCGGTCTGTTCGGTTGCATCCATCAATAGCGGGTCATTAGCCACGGCTCTGTCATTAATCACCCATTTCAACACAGACTGTGCTGCCACTCTGTTTTACTTGCACATATTAATCTCCTTCCGGGGGCCTTTTAAATAATTATGCAGCTAAACAAGAAGCTTCTTCCTCCAAACTGTGATCCCTCATGATGACAAGCAGCACTTGAAAATGAGACACAAGCTTTTTGATAACTAGACACATCCCTGCACCCCTCCTTATTTCCAAGTCTAATATTTTATTCCATGCCACAGCATATGCGTGTTGAATTTGAATTTATCGATGTGCATTACACTTAAACATGTATTTATTCGTGGGAATGCGTGTACTGGCAGGAATCAGTTGAGTTAAACATTGGATTTGACCGGGATGTTGTGTTTCTCCAGCGACCCCACCTGTGGGCTTTCAAGGGCATTTCAAAAGCTTTGTGCCCCGAGGAGCAGTGCTTTCATCTCTCCTCTGCCGAAATGACAGGGTTCCTACTTCTAACACAGAGAAGCAACATTCACTCAGCCAAAGCATGTTTGTGGCTCCAGTGTGTCATTATCATCACGCTGTACATGTTTCCAGGTGGCTTCGTTTTTTTTAGAGATGCCTCCTGAAGACCAACATGAGAACTGTGCTCAGTGTTTCTCTGTGTACTGAGGAAGTGGAGGCAGAGAAATCCTAATTCTGCATCCTTGAGCTGGGCGTGTGCAGTACGAGCTCTTTTCACCTTGTTAGCTCTTTCTACATATCATGACATTTACTATACCTACTTTACAGTAAACACTTAAGCAACTACGCACTTATTTCTTCTCATTTTCTATACAAAAGTAGTTTTTACTTCTTCCCTTTTTTGTTTTATTTTACCAGTAGGCATACACTACATGAAGATCTTTGTACAGCCCACATACCATGAGCCTTTCTTATTAACTATTATCTAAAAACCTGGTGGTACTTACATATAAATATATATATATATATATATATATATATATATATATATACACTACCGTTCAAAAGTTTGGGGTCACATTGAAATGTCCTTATTTTTGAAGGAAAAGCACTGTACTTTTCAATGAAGATG
>JAVQJD010001802.1:0-10041 GCA_036023655.1 Nannoperca australis
CCGGCAGGTGCATACAAATTCATTCAAGTACAAAAAATTTTTTGTTTAAAAAAAATCTATTTTTGATGTTAATATTAAATCATAGCCAAGCCCCCCCCCCCCCCTTATTTTTTTCGTCCTCTCACAAATTCGCGCAGCTGCATGTGTGCAAGTGTTTTTTTTCTTCTACTGTGTGCTGGTACGAGGAGACCAGGGGCCTGCCACAATACTCTCCTTGTGTTCTGTGGGCAAGAGGAGCCTGGCTCAGCTCCTGTCACACAGTTGCTCACGGCACTTGTCCTGTCGTTCGGACTGACCCCCTCAACCTGTCTGCTGATTCTCAGACTCTCCTGCAGCTTATCTGCCCCGTCTTTAGTGAAGCTTCTCCTACCATATAAACTGTCTGAGTCTTGCATTCCAAAACTCAGTTAGTTTTATTCATATGTGTATATATATATATATTTTTTTTTTACTCGCTGACATGATATTGAGGAGATGTTTTTCCGTGTAAGTTTTCCTGACCTGCTTTTTTTGTGCTTGTTTGAACCCACATTAAGATGGTTCTGGGGAAATGCATTCCTTTGCTTCATTGGCAACAGATGTAGGGGAGAACATTTTTTTTCTTCTTATTTGAGCTGAACCTTTTTGGAGTGTCTAAAAACAGTGCGGTGTGGACTGTAGGGCAGCTGTTTTGCCCATGGAGGCTGAAATAGACTTCATGAGAGAGCTAATGTCGGGGCCTGTGGCTGGAGCGTCACTGGGCCTGTGTTTGTTTCGCAGTGGCAGATGGATAAGGAGCTGTCAGCATGGGTAACAGCTGCCCTATCCGCAGCTATTAAGCTACCTAGCTGTGATGTGACAGTCACACACACACAAACACAAGTATGGCAGCAGATCCAAAAGTAACCGCTATTGGTATCATGAGTGTCAGTATCCTGAAGGTTATAGAAGCGGGCTTGTGACCAGAAGGTTGCCTGGGATATTTTGTCGTGTGTGTGTGTGTGTGTGTGTGTGTGTGAGAGAGAGAGAGAGAATAAAATAAAACAGCTGGTCTGAAGGTGCCTTTGAGCAATGGCACTTTATATGCTCTAGTGGAGCTGCTCAGTAGCCAGTGGTAGAAGGGTGCAGATGTACTGCCCAGCCAGGTGTAAATATGTTTCCCATATTAATGAAAGCAAAGTAGGTTGTTGTGGAGGCGGTGTATGCATGTTCTGTGTAGGGTGCGGGTGTATTAGATTTACTGAAAACAACATAAAGCATCTTGGAGCTTGTTGCTAGAATGCTACCACTTTACAGCCCCCCCCCACACTCCCTCCCTCTCGAGTTGCTAGCTGCAGTCGTTTGCCTGGAGGTTGGCACAGACAGGTAAATCATACTTGGTACTATGATTTACTACATACAGATACCCAGTGGCATACTTGGTTTGACCTTTTTGTTACTGGCGACAGGGAGCTTGCTCCAGGAAACCTTAACCCCCTGTTTCTGTTGAAGCATAGCAGCTGACATGTACGGTGAGTGGGGAAGTAGAGCTAACATTAGCCCGAAGCAGCCCCTGCTGGAGGAAGGACATTAATGTGGGGCTGGCACAACTCCAGTGCATCCGGAGGGACTCTCCTATCACATGTGTTTTGTTTGGGTGCAATCTCTAATACAGCCTGTCCTGTAACAAGGCTCAAAGCCAATGGAGTTACCCCGAGAAGCCACCGGGCCTCATTAATACTGATGCCAGCCATGTCTGCCTCTCTTGGGATAACCTCTGCTTATTGAGTTTGCGGCCAGGAAGGAAATACAGACCACTAACACTCTCTAATAACGTTGCATATATAAATTCTATGTGCCTGGAACAACCATGTAACAAAGCAACTATCCCCACACATTTTTCCCATTCAAAAAAATCTGGCAATGTTGTTCAGGCTGAATGGACTGTAACCCACCGCACTTAATCAGTTCCTACTTTTGTTATTCGCTGTGAGGATCGTGGAGCCACGAACCACATCCAACCAAGATGAGTTTTGCTCTGAGAAAAGTCAAAATCCACATAACTAGTTGAAGCCACATGCCATGTCTCAATATCATACTACATACTAATATCAGACAGTAAATACTAGATGCAAATCTTCATAGTATAGTGCAGTTTTGACATTTTAATATACACAGTGTGATTTAGCACGTTTTTACTATTAGGGAATGAGAAAAGACACGAGTCAATGGGTATCAAACTGTAACTTTGGAATACCACTGTTAATTAACCCTCACAAAAAAACTAAATGTTTTTTCTAAGGTTGGATATTTAACTTAATTTAACTTAACCACCTTCCTAAAGCTGTCTCACCACTGTCCACACAATTGGTTTGAATTATTTCCAGCTGTGAGCAGGTCCTTCCTTTCATTCTGCATTCATTTGACAAGTGTTTCAAAGAAATACTAAGTGATAATGAAATAAATGCGTAACAAGTATAGTTACTATTAATAAGAAATGAAATGAAAGTAATATGACACCCCAAGTTGATTTGCAGGGCCACCACGACAAACAAAATACTTACTATATAAAATGTTCAAATTCAGTGCACGTACTGTATTTCTTTACTCTTCTTGTTAGTTAGCCCAGGAGCGTGAAAGTGTGTGAAATAGGATGGTTAGCCTCGGGATAGATGAGCTCAGGTTTCCTGTTTACCTTGCAAAAGCTACTATCCTATTATCTGTGTCAACTAGCATGCATTGTGGGGCACCTGGCAGGTTCTCACTGTAGCTGTAATCCCTGGGATTTAGAGGTCTACTGTTGCCCTAGTTAGCTGCCGCTGAGAAACAAGTAAACCATTTGCACCCGGCTAGTCCATCTTAAAGAGTAAACTTCATCCAGAAAGAGCCGGCAATGTGCTGTACCTTGAATTTATCTGCCTAGTTTGTTGGTTGATGGTGTATTTTTGTGCACAGTGCAGAAAACTTGGGCTTTGTTGTTTTTTTCATCAGGGTTGGGTAGCAGATTAAGTCCATTGGTAATTGCTTACATAGGAAAACACAAGCATGTGAAATAGGGCAGCCTGGTGTGAGTGAATGAATGTAACTAACAGTGGAAACACTTAATTTTCTAATGACTTTGAGACTGAATCTGACGTGATTTATGATTGAACTAGTTTACACAGCAGCTTCCATTTGGTGGACATCACCAAGCTTTCTTTAGAAAAACACTGGGCTGAACGTGTAAACAAGTAACACTGTCAGAGCCCATGAGCAAGAGACAGTCCCATTTGCTCTATCGTAAGTGTGCACGCATGTGTCTGTAAGTAGACAACTCGAGTGTTAATGACCTGCTTGTGATGCAAGGGTTAAAACATGTTAAAGCACATCTCTGTTGTCCCTTCGTGAGGAGGTCATTGGTTTCCCTTGGCACCGTCTCCACTTTATGGCCAGGAACAGATGAGGGTGGGCTGATTTTTTTTTTTTTTTGTCGGGCGTACCCCTCTTGTTTGTCAAAGGAAGTGAGAATGATGGCGGGGAAGCTATGCGTGTAAGGCCACTACTACAATGGCAGCAGGCTGGGTGGTGTTATCTAGTTGGGGGGGTGTGGGGAGGCAGTGCTTTTTTTCCCCCCACAAGTTGCTTTTCCTGACTCATCCAAAAACACAGAAGCTTTGAGCATGGTGCTGCAAGATAACCCGAGCCTGAATGTTCCACAGAGTGATAGCCACGTTGTGTCGGGAGTTGTGTGTCTAACAGATTAGTCTGTCGTGTTGCTGTTTGGTGTCCTATTGAGTGTAATATCATCAGGAGTGTGTCCGTATCACCTTCAGAGCTGCTAGAGCTCTACAGGAACAGGTTTAGTGATGGACTGTTTTCTTTGAAAGCTACACCTACTAGCCTAAAGGTTCTGTCTACTTTCTTGACACAAGGCCTTTTTTTTGTTGTTGTTGTAGAGTTTGCATGTTGCATTTTAGATGATTGCAGACCAGTAGTACTATTTGTTTCTTTGTAAAACAAATGTCCCTAACTGTGCTCAGTCTTAAACGTGTTGAGTCACCAGCTGACCTTTAAATTAGATTACTTGTATTAAGAGACGTGAGGCCACATTCCCCTTGATCGTGACAATGTAAAATATCATATTCATAATCGAGTGAAAAGGCCAAGGGAATAAGGACAAGTCATATAATGCTTGGGTACTGAATGAGAGCATTGTGACTCCTCCTATGTGTGGCTCAACAGACCCTGCAGTGTCTTCCAACAATGGCTTCTTGCAGGAATTCCTCTCTGCAGCTGTGCTCTGCTAAACCAGACACTGCCAGAGATTCTCTTCAGCGACGCTCTGTGTGAGGCATGGTGTTCGTAATCGTCTAGAAATGTACAACTTTTAACCACTGCTCTTTACCGAACTGCAATATAATAGTACGACCAAGTTTAGAGAAGTCACGGGGTCAAACATCATCCTCTCCCAATCGGAGCAGGAAAATAACATGTTTTTATCATCATAACAGCTGATACATGCCAAAATATTATCATAATATTATCACTGTACCGTGTTGCTGTACTGTAATAACATATTAAGAGCCGCTTCATCCTGTTAAGGGATTTTTAGTAAAACAAACAAAATAGGCTACATCGAAATAGGGTGATGTGTTTGTGTTGTTTCTCTGAATCGTATTTGTAACTTAGATGTAACATTTACTGCCTCAGAAGTACATGCGGTGCGGCATTTTCCATGTATGTAGAAGACAAAGCTCTGCTACAAAGTCTTGTCTTGCATTTTCCCTGTCTGCTATAACATCTGCTCTGTAAACCACTTTTACTTTTAAGATATTTTGTTTTCATGATGGTGCATTTGTTTGACGGAATACATCATCCGCCGACTTAGATGGAGACATTATTTCCATAAAGCCAATCAAATCTTATATAAAGCAGTAATATCGTAGGCAGAGCAGACGGTCACACTAAGCCTAACATCACTCACAAACATGAACACGCCGTGCACCTGGTCTTGCACCGTATCAGGTTGAACGAGCGACCAAACACACATTAGATAGCAAATTAGCTGCTCAGCTGCAGCACATTACACAGCATACAAATGTACCTGCGAATGTCACTTTGGTCCGGTTGGATGCTGGTGTGGTCCTTACTGTTCAATACCAATAACAACCTGCTGTCTGCCCATTACAAGTAGGATGCAAAGCAAATTTGTTTACGTTGTCTCATGGTGTGTAACCTTTCTGCTGCTGTTAATCAAACACAGGAACGCCCCTCCAGCCTGAGATGAAAAGGAGCATTTGTGATATTTCCCCAGAGACCTGTTTTCCTTCCTTTTTTTTATTATAATAATAAATTATAAACAATACATTAAAGATGTGATTTGAGTTGGACTTCCACTTTCTAACTGTACTCGCTTGGTGAAATGTTATAAATTTAAGATTTCATAATGGAATTTATATATTAGATTTTCATTTTATTATTGGATCCACGATGCATGTTCTCCAACTTTTGTATTGCAAAGTAATTATTGTGAACTTTCTCACTTCTGCTTTCAGTGTGAGCAGCCAATGAGGTTTTTATACTAGAATACGAATTATTGCATTATCTGAACTATTTTCAGATTTCATAAGCATATTATTTGACAATTTACGCTTGAGTTCCTTTCACTCTACATAAGATGCATGTTTGTCATTAAAACTTTCCCAAAAACCTTAAATACAATATTATTTGCCAATTATTTCATTAAAATGCTTCATGTAAAGTAGCAGCATATCTTTGGGTCATGTTTTAAATTGCAGTTAGTTTTGGGGCGTAACAGTAGAGCAGTTGAAACGAAGCTCATCCTTCCTCTTGGATACAATGCTAACCCTCTCTTCTGTGTCTCTGCCCTTTCCTCCCTTAGGAAATGACCTAGAGGCCTTACAGATACATTTGTGCTTTCGCGCTCTAATCTGCATCCGCGGAGCAAAGCGAGATCTGGAAGCACACTTGTTTCCGCGGTGAGTAATATCTACCTCAGCCAGCAGACCGGGGGAGAAACCAGGAAGCTGCTGCAGACTTGGGATAGGCAGACCGAGCTATCAGCTGGCTACTTGCTCACTGCCTGCAGAGTCGTGCTTTGTGAAGAGGATTTGAGACGGACTGGATCTGTCTGCCCTTCGCTCCTCTACCAGCCAGTTCACAAGAAAAGCCGAAACCACATCCTCTGATTCCAGCATTTAATTACTGTTTTTTTTTTTTTTTTTTTTATTACTGTCATTTTCCCTCCGTGCTGTTGACCAGTGTCTTCTTTTCCTTGGATTCATTTTCACTTTTGCTCTCAGCTTTTAAAAGGTTTTTCTACTTTTATTAGTGCAGGCTGGTATAGATTTATATATGTAAATACATGTGTATATACTCTATATACTACATGAAGGAGGATTCTTTTTCCAATTCTGAAGGAAAGGTAATGCCCTTTAAAACTTGGCTGTAGAATCACTTCAAGTACATTTAAGGAGTGTCTTTGACTTTTCCTCTCCTATTATGATAATTTTGTTTGAAGCTGGAAACAGAGAATCTGGAAGTGTGTCTGTGCTGTTTTTTAAGCTGGGCCTGACGTGTCTGCAGCAGGGCTGCATGTAAGCATTTCACTCAGCCTGCCAGTCTTTTTGATCGCCCTTTGACCAAACCCAAGTCTGTGCTGCCTCGCTGCAAGGCACACTGAGATGAGCCTCTGGCAGGTGGAATCCTTGAGCTGTCTTTTTACGTAAGTTGAACAGTTTCAGGACCGTTGGGTTTGGTGTTTTTTGTAAAGAGGATAAGAGCACTTTGCGGGGAAAAACAAACTTAAAACCGCAGCTTCCGGTGCTGTTGCACCACCTATGTATTGTTGTAGTGCGCAGGAAAGTAAAATGGACTACAAGCGTCGCTTTTTGCTCGGCGGGTCCAAGCAGAAAGTGCAACAGCACCAGCAGTACCAGATGCCTGAGCTGAGCCGGACCCTGAGCGCCTCTTTGGCCTCCTCTTGCTCGGCCTCTTCGCCCATGGGCACTGGGGTGGGCATGCCTGGCAGCTGCCACCCACCTCCTTCTGGCACCACTACCGCGGTTGCAGACATCCAGCAAGGCATCTCCAAATATTTGGATGCCCTCAACGTGTTCTGCCGGGCCAGCGCCTTCCTCACAGACCTGTTCAGCAGTGTGTTCAGGAACTCTCACTATTCCAAAGCAGCTATGCAACTGAAGGACGTGCAGGAACACGTCATGGAGGCGGCCAGCAGGCTGACTGCAGCAATAAAGCCTGAGATTGCCAAGATGCTGATGGAGCTGAGCGCCGGGGCCGCCAACTTCAAAGACCAGAACGACTTCAGCCTGCAGGATGTTGAGGTAGATGCTTACACAGATTCACACACCATCTTACTATAAACACTTGCCGAACTTGTATATACTGCCGTATGTCTTATTGGATTGACTTAAGTAAAATGGCTCTGTCTCATGTCTTCCACAAAATTGACATTCAAGTGAAAGAATTAGTGAAGCTCACAACCTGAGGTGCTATAGTTAAGCACCACGTACTTTGTCATATTGATTGACACGTCGTCTTCCAGCAGTAATGCTAAGATGCTTAGCTGCACTTTGTCAGAAGGCTGGCTCTGTGAATCAGTGTCTCCTGGTTCGAATAGGATGCTCACGCCCAGTGTGTTAAGCTGGTGTCAGGATCTGAGGGTGAAGTGTGAAAAACACTGAGGATGTGAGAAGAAAAGTCATCTTTTGTCACGCCATCTTTCCACAGCACTGGACCTGCTGATGTGTAAAATGTAAAACACTGTAGCTGAGGTGTTTCATGTGAGTTTAACAGAGGATTTGGAAACTGATGCACTAAATAACCCAAAAAAACTCAGCTGTGATGTAGGAATCATTTACTCCGCCTCAAATTCTTTTTGTATGTTTCACTTGTTGTTTTTGTCTTTTGTGGCACCTGATTCACCGAGTGTTTTAGGTTTCCCTAAAAGACACACACACACACACTTACACACTTACACACCCCTCTGTGTCTGCAAATTGCCGCTCACACAACAACCTGGTCTGCATAGAGACGTTATAGTCCACGCCCACTGGAGGAGAAAACAATAGGTGCCAAAGGCTGAAACAGTAGAAACCGTAGATATGAGCATGTCAAAGAATCCTTTCTGGTATGTCTTCTAGAGAGAACAAACTCAATATTGTTGTCTATCTCAGTGTCTCTTCTCGAGCGAACTGAAGTTAGCTAAGGCACTTAATACTTAATACTGCAGAACTTTCTGACTGCACAAGTTTCATACTGCCAAAAGGCTTTAGCTTAACTGACAACAATATAGTTAGCCTAAATTTGACTGACCAGTGACAAAATGCTTGCTGCACATGAAGGCATACGAGTGTCAGGATCATACAGTTTTCCCGCTCATCTTGTTAATCATTGCCTTTTTAAAGTCTCAGTTTTTGGGTTGGACAGCTTATAAAAACGTAGTTGGTAGGTTTCGTGTTAGTAGTACATCCCACCACACGGCAGCCTTTTTTGCACGTTTCTGTTTGCTAGCATACAGAAGTGACAAGGAGGCACCTTCACGCAATGCAAAGTCCGTGGAGAGCGATGAGTTGTTTTCCCCTCTGCTGTTGGCGGGACTTCAAATGCGATATTTCACGATCTGCTTTGTGTCGCATGTTGAGAGAGACAGAGTTGGGGATGCTATGAAAGGTAAAGGACATGAAACTTATTGAGAGGAGCAGACCTCACGGCGGAGAGACCTGAAAGTCACTAGCAACAATAACTGTGTAGTAATCCTATAGTTGTTATAGAAACCCCTGCGAGCCCTTTTCCACTTAAGGCTATATCAGACCTACTTTAAACCCAGGTCAGGAGGTTCATGAAGCCAGGTTGGATAACGCATGTCGACACAGTCAGACCTCAAACACGGGTTCATTTCAGGTTACAGCATCAATCAGAAATTGGCACCTGCAAAACATCTGGACATGATGATTCAAGGTACTCTCGCTTTGAGAAGTAATAATCATGAATTGATAATGATGTAGTGATGGAAAATCTCAATCACAGAGTAATGATTCTGTGATTGTGCTTCCCTAAAGAGACACACGTGTGTGGTGCCATCAACATCAAGTAGCTGTTTTTTCAGCTTTACACCACACCCAAGCAGCCCCCAGCCTAAACCCCATCCTTTCTTCTGATTACAACATCTGCTTATTCATCCTCCGTGTAATACACCATTGTGAGCCTGTGGAACTCCCAGTGTGGCTATCCACCCCCATCGCACAGATTAGGAGAAGATGTCCTGTGGCAGCAAATGGAGACTTAAAATTAATTTAATAGAATCACATTGTGACTTGAGTTCAGTAATTACCGGGATTTTAGAAGTGTTTCGGCAATCCTTTAGCATGTAGCAGGGAGTGAGTACATGGCTGCGGCCAAGACACTGGAGGGGATGCAGGACCTCAGTGGATGTGGCTGAGCCCAAAACAGGAAACACTTTTACACCGCTGTCAGTAAATCTGACTCTCTGTGGTCTTGGGTATGCACAGATGAATATTAGAGGAAGCCCAAGTCTGTGAAAGTTTAGACCGCATGGCTTGGCACTCACACTTGCTGTCTGGCCTCAGACATAAAGGGTACATTTGTTGTAGCAGAGCGGGAAATACATTAAAACTTTACTTCACAATGGCCTTATTTGAGTATATTAGTCGTATTAACCTTCAGGAAAACAACGCAGGTACACAATAATATTATCTTTGGTGGAGTGAATGTGCCAGAACAAACATTGTGTCATAAGGTAATATGAAGTCTTACAATAACTTCTGGATAGAGGAAGTGCATCAGCAATAAAAAGTGAAACTTAATCTACAACAGGCTTTATGATTTTGAGTCATTTATGGCAGATTAAAATTGTTTAGGCCTAACTTGTAAAAATTGCTGCTAATTCAGCCTGTCCCTTTTTTACAATGGGACGTGTTTATGACTGTAAAAGGGATTTTCCTTTGTCTGCATGAGTCCAGGAATGCTGTTTGGCAACTTGACGTGTTATGAGGTCTTCAAAAAGAACCAAATGCATTTCTGAGTTTGGGGAGTTGTGGTATG
>JAVQJD010001807.1:0-22467 GCA_036023655.1 Nannoperca australis
TATATATATATATATATATATATATATATGCTATCACTATATTACAGCTATATTATCTGCATGCTGTTGCGGTAATGTACTGGAACTGGATGATCTTACGATTATCTGTTTCTCTTTCTTTTTTGTCTTTTTTTTTAAATTCCCTGCTATTGTCATATTGCAGACTGACCACCCGTGTACAACTGGACACTCTTGTAACTGTCTTCTGATAACAGACAATTCTCCTCTTCTTGTTATGTCCCCCTTTTGTCTCCCAAGCATGCCCACCAATCACACTGAGCTGCAACCAGTCTGCGTGTTGATGTCCTTACTCAGCCACCGGCTCTCGATCACTCTCTATCACCTCATTCTGTCCAGATCCATCCTGTCCCCGCTTGTCAGTCAGTCAGCAGGCAGCTCATTGACTGTTGCATGACTTCTTAACTTATACACTTTGTTTCAGTAAGAGGGGGGATTGTAGATTTTAGATTGCCTTCCTAGTTTATGGTTTCTCACCCCAACTCCTCACAATATGCTCAAGTTCTCAACCATCAAAAGTTGAAACGGAAGAGCTCTTCATGATGGGTGACGGCGTTAATAAGGATGATAATGATGTCACGGCTGGTGACATCACCACAGTGTGCAAGCCAGTAGAACAAAAGAGGGCTCTGCCCAGTCTTCCTAGCTGTCTTGGCAGCAGCAGCAGAGGGAAGGGAGAGAGAAAGAGTGCCCAAAGATTGATGTATTCATTTGGCTTTCAGTTTAATTCTGCCTTTCTATTCACATATTCAAATTTTCCCATGTGAGCTTTTGTAAGGAGGAAAACATTTTGATTTGTTCTGCCGACTTTGTATCTCTATTACTGACTGGAATGAAAGCACTCCGTCAGTTCATGCAGGATATCTGGTGATTTGGCTCCCCACTCCAAATCTTTGACGCTATTTAAAATGTATTGTTTTCACAAAGATGCTTGTTCCCAGCCTCTATCTTCTCTCTCCTCCCCTCTCTTCCCTGTCCCTCTTCCTCCCTCACCCTCGCTTTCTTTCTCCCTCGCCTACATCTCTATCTGTCCTGTTGCAGGACTCGGAGAGAAAGGGCTTCATGAACAAGCTTTATGCCATTCAGGACGTGTGCATCAGCGTGCAGAATGCACTGGATGAAGTGGCCTCCTATGGCGAGAGGATAAAGAAGTGAGTCGTAAGCCCGCTCCTCGGCACTGGCCCGCTCCGCTCTGCTCTGCACGTCCCAGGGTGTTTTTTCTGTAGTACCAGGTTGCCCCGCTTCCCCTTTTCAGCCTAACTGAGCATAACTGCTGCTCTCAAGAAATACTGCCAGCGTGACACCCAAGCCTGAGAGACAAACACACAGGCTGTCTGTCCATCACCATCTCACTTATCCCTGCATGACCTCTTAACTGAATCATCTACATACTAGATTAAACACACATCACTGCATGCACACACACAAAACCATGTAACTCCTGCACACGCACAGGTGCCCTCACTTTCACATTCAAAGCAAAGGCAAGGCAGGGAATTTTGTTTTGACTAAAAGCTGTAGTAAAAAAAGTCAGGCTAAAGGTTCATTCTTCAGTTACAGGCAAAAACATTTTAAATCAAGCTGAAACATTTGTGACCTGTGTTTCTGTAAAGTTGAGCGCATTTAACTGATTGTATAGTGTGAATTGCATTGAGTCATAGCCCATTTCCACCCTGCAGTGCTGACCTGTAAGACTTCTGGTGAAGTTATTTCCTTCCACACAGTTCCAGTGAGTGTGATGAATTTGTAGTGCAGGGGCATACAGATCAGCTTGTTTGGGTTGAAAAGTATTAAAATGCCCTCCCTGACTCCTCTTTCTACACTTTCTCAGCATGTTTTGCTATGTTTTCTTTTTTTACAGTCCATATTTTCCTCTCTTTGCAGCACATTTAACTGGACCGTGCCTTTCTTAAGCTGGCTGGCCATTGTGGCTCTTGGTGTGGCTACCACCATCATCTACTTCATCCCTCTAAGATACATTGTGCTAGCCTGGGGTGAGCTAATGTCAGCATTTTGTAATGCTTATTTACATCGACCGTAAGTGTAAGTATTTCAATTTAAAAGGTGTGGTTCCATGTAAATATAGTCTCTAAGTGAACATGTAGCAGAGAAATGCAATTTCTATGTTCCATGCTGCTTTTCATGTATTGTATGTATGTAATAAAAGTCAGAGTTAAATTTGTTACTGAGAGAGTACCAGAGTACACTCTCAGTAACAGCCACAAAGGCTTCGACAACTTGTACCACATGCAGGATGTCCTGATGTCCACCTCTTTTTTACAACTCTTCCCTACCTGCTGCCACCATTTTTCTCTGTCTACAGGGGTAAATAAATTCACCAAGAAGCTGCGAGACCCTTACACAATTGATAACAACGAGCTGCTAGACTTTCTATCCAGAGTGCCCTCAGATGTACAAGTGGTGAGTGAACTTTCTACTTTCATCTTTGTCTCATCTTTTATATCTTTTTGACAACACATCTGTCAGACATGGATAAGGGTTAGGGCTCCTCATATTATCTTTTCTGTCTCTAACTGTCTGTTTTCTTTCCTTTGCCTCCTCTCAGTCGTTGGCTCCTAACTGTTGCACTTTTGATGTAGGGTGAACTGACTATCCATTGTTTAAGCCAAGCAGACATCTAATCTAATTGTTTCAAAGTCATTTCGGTGTTTTCCTATTAATAGCTTCCTAGTCTAATTCAATTTCCACATACATAGCTGTGTAATAAGATGACGAGGTTAAGTGAGTTTAGTGCCCAGCATATAACTAAGTTGATTGACTCCATACACATACACTCACACACAATTACAGTTAGCTGTTGTTTCCCAGCTATGCTAGTAATTGGAACAGAGTGTAAACCAACAGTTAACCAGCCCCATGCGGTTTTGCTTCTACATTAACCGTGAGATCAGATTAACTTTGTGGCTGAAGACTACAGATGCTTCGTTAGGTAAAATATAGGTGTGTACATGTGTTTGTGTATGTGTGTGTATGTTAACTGTAACGTGCTGTGCTGCTCAGGACAAAGTGCAGTTTAAACTGCAATTAAGCTGCAGCTTGTGAAAGTCGTTGTGTTATCCAGCACCGATGGTGTCCGCTGTGGCCGTTAAACCCTGCTGTTCTGAGTTCAATACACACGCACAGATACACACATGTAGGCTGAGGCTGAACGACCTGGGCCTCTGATATGACCAATCCCCTGCCACATCAGCACTGACACACTTCCTCTTTGATCGCTTGTTGCCCACAACTTCTTTCATCTTTACAGGGTCATAATCCTTGCTCCCCTACACACCCCTGCCAACCCCCCGTGTTCTCTCCCTTTCGGCCCCCGTGCAGTTTTACAGTTTCATAGTTTACTGGGGCCTGCTGCAGCAGTAGGCACAAGGCAGGTAGCCATTGGCTTAAATGAGCCCAAGCTGTCCCCTCTGGTGAAGTGCAGCCACCTTACACACCTGGAGCCTGGAGGAACGGGGTGGTGAAGGGGCCCAGCCCCGGCAGGTCTGAGGCCTTTACAAGGCCCCTAATGAGGGCCTGCTGGCTAGGGAAGACATGCTGCTCTGGTCTGGTGCCCGTGCTGCTGGAGTTGTGCCTACTGTATAAGTAATACTGTAAGCGCTACTGTAACGGTTATTGCTGCAGCTGTTGGAATGGTAATTGTTGCCAGGTTTCACTGACAGTTTGGAGGTTTACCGAGTAATGAGGGTGAAAGACCAAGGGAGAGGGGTAAGAATAGATTTCAGGGGAGGAAAGATGAGGATGGAAATAGAGAAACAAGAGGAGGAATGAGGACAGAAAATACAAGTAGCGTTGATTGATTGTTTGAGATGACTAGTTTGATTATTTAGGCCAGGGTAGTCTTGTTTGTATCAAGAAGATAAGGTCATTCAAATTTAGATTCACTGCCCAGTCAGCTAATAAAGAACTGAGAGCTGCACTGATCACGTTCTCACTCAATCCAAAGGTTAATTTTCTGCGAAGACACCCTGATCTGTGGTCACTTGCTAAAAACAGAGCAGAACGTTCTGCTCTGCGTCCCGTCGCTGCCTGTGGTGGTGGGTTCACCTCATTGCCTGCCCCTCGTCTTACTGGGTCAAAGCCGTCTGTGGGGATTAAGCCCTTTGGGCTCTCGAATGATGCACAGAGGTGCTGGGGTCCAAGTGGAGCGTTCCCCCACGGGCACATGTCCATGGCACCCACTGGCATTGGGACAAGGGCCGACTATGCGTGATAGCCTGGATGACTAATGAAGTGCTATTTCAGGGCCCAGGTGTGACCTAACACACATACATAATCACACACACGCACATGCTCTTCCAGCAGAAGTGCATGTGAGGTGGGTTGGGGGTGTTTCCATGTAGTGTTCCGCATCATTTGGAGGTGCTTCGGTGCAGCCAGAACTGATGAGGTTCTAATGACTTTATAAACAAAGGGCATTCACACTGGGCCACAGTCCATCATAACTTATGTAGCTGTACACTGTGGAACAACTTTTGGACTCATAGTTTCCTCATCTTTAATTGTTCTTTCTCATCTTTGAAGTAAATAAAAGAAACTCTGCATTTACAACAACACTCACTCATCAGTTGTACAGTTAACGGAAGGTACTTTAGTCTTGCAAACCAAGCCCTTTAACTCAATGACACTGGGCCCCTAACAGCACTGTCAAACACCCTTTAAAAACTAAATCCCCAGTGGTGCATGCAAGCCGCAACAGGCAGAGTTACCTTTTTACCACCTGAACAGTTTACTTAAATCATTATGTCCCTCTGTGAGCAGCAATGTTAAAGGCTGGCATGACATGTGGTGAATGTGTGCGTGAAAGAGTCACTGTCCCTCTCTGGGCAACGGTTTCTTGTATGGTTTGGATCTTTTACCAGCGTAAGCTATCTTTACGGCCATTATCAGGAAATCCTTCATGTCCTCTTAAACGAGGCCAAACTGAGCACCTTTATAGTGCTAAGTATTCCCTACCTGGCGTTTGGGAGGTGTCAGTGCACTAGTATGTTTTACGACACCATTAGCCATGCGAGCTAGGGAGTGCATAAGTAGGGCCAAGGCAATTAGCATGCCAAGTGGCCCTTTATGATCGGTGTAAAGGAGCTGGATCAAACCCCCAGTACAAAAATAAGCATGAATTCCAATTTAGCGCCTAATGAGCAGGGGGAGACAGGTTAATATTTTTAGACAACATTTATGTTGGGGATGAAACCTCCATGGACACACAGGGGTCAAAGGCAGGATAGTTAAAGGTTGAAACGTTGCCAGATGCCATCACTTACATCTACCAGAGGTCTCTCTCTCTCTCTCTCTCTCTCTCTCTCTCGCTCCCTCGCTTTGTCCTTCCCCACTTTTGTGACAAATTTAAACATTTCACTGCAAGTGGCCAATTAGTCACTATTCAGTATGTGTCGTGCCACAGCATCTAATAGGCAAAACTTTCCTTACTTTGCCATTTCTTTTGCTCACTGGTTTGTCACCTTGACATGCCTTTTCTTTCCCAACAATAGACGTGGATGCTGAATCTTCCTATCTGCAGATGTGTGAACTATACACAATAGTGTTTCCCTGGAAACATTTAATAACCCTTATGCTCCATTAGGCATCACATGAGATGAAACACACTGAGGTTTGTGCTCTGTGGAAAGGACTGGAAAACAGAATAACATAGTATCATTAAAATGTTGCTCCCTTGCCTTTCTTGACTTCATTTATTTACTCGCCTATTTGCCTTTTTTCGCTCACTGTCACCCACCTTGGTTTTGCCTTGTCTGTCTGCCCACACTAGCATCATAAAAACACTGTCAAAGGTTCAATGCGAGAGGGAGAGAGAAAATGAGAGAGGGAGAGGGGAGCAGGTCCCAGGATGCTTTGTGGGTAACACAGTTAAACGAGGCACGATGCACGGTACACGGCGCCCCTTCAGCAGAGCACACTACAAAGCCTGTTTTTGCACTTGTACTGTCAACATTTGGAAGAGGAGAGGAGAGGAGCGAGGGTGGAGCAGCCTTTGAGCAGCGCTGGGTCTTTACCCAATGCCTCTACTGTCGATGTTCCCTTTTAGCTCCCCACTCGCGCTACCAAATTGCTGATGTGCTCGCCGCATTACCACACTTTTTACTTTCACCCAATTCCAGTTTCTTTTATTTTGCTAACGTCCCACTTTCTCCTCGCCTCCTCTGCCGTTTCTTCTGTTTTTGACTTTAACTAAGGCTTGTTGTCTGCATCGGTTTGGTGACTGTGTTTGCTTCTGCGTGTGTGTGTGTTTGTGTGTTATTAGGTGAGGTGAGCGGGGGAGCCAAGGGTATAGCATCAGGCAGGCCTGTCACCTGTAAGGTGGAATTGAACCTGTGACGCATGAGCCCCATTTCTCTTGGCTGGCAGCTCTTCACAGAGAGAACTCCTGTTTGATTGAGATATTGTTTCTTTTCTTTTTGTCTATCCCCTTCGCAACTCTTCATGAGAAACAAAACCCCTACTTTCTCCTGACATGCAAACTTTTCTTTGTTTGTCTGCACTGACAAAGAGTTTTGTTTGGACAGGAATGTCAACACGCAGAATTAAATTGCCTGTTCTTTTCTGCTGCTGTAGGCGTTTGGCCGTATAATGGGACCACTAACAGCCAGTGATCCTGTACAGTACCTGTCCTACTTTTGGATCCTTGCTTATGGATTGCAGAAAACAATGAGTTGCATGTGGAGAAACATTTAGATTTTTCACAAATTTGCTCGACATTAACAGATGTTTGTCCATGTGACAACGATACAAGCAGTTGTGCTGTTACTCTTTCACTCATGAGTGAATTAAACCATTCAACCATTCGCTTACTTGTTCATCCGTTGATGCGCCACTGTCATTGATTACTACCACGGCAAACACACACACACACACACACAAACACACACACACACACACAGATGGGGCCATATAAACCCCTCTGTCCCCTGGGTTTTTGCTCTGTTGTCTGCTTTAGTTGGCAGGGCTATAAAAGGATCCACACCCACATGAGAACAGTATCTGTCATCACCCGAGTGTCCACAGATCTCCCTCTTTCTCACCCAGTGTCTTCTTCACTCTCATTATTTTCTCTCCTGTTCCCTTTGTTGGTTTGTCCTGCTCCCTGCCCTTCCTCCCTTCATCTTTCCATCTATTTCTGTCCCGTATTTATCTCGCTTCCCATCACTCCTTTTCTTCCCTTGTTTTCTCCACCTGTATTATTTCCTCATCACCTTTCAGACTTTCTCATAATCTATCTTCTCTCTCATTGTATCCAACAAACCGGTTGTATTTGTACAGCTGTTTGGTAGGATGTTAGTTTGCCTTGTGGACAGTGAGGAGTATCCAGATCTGAATCATTGCAGTCTGGTTGCCTACTGAGGCGTAGAGAGAAACACCCCACCGTACATATGTGTACAACATGCAGATTTGCGTAGGATTTTAATGATATAAGAGTGGCAGGGTGTTGTGTTTCTGTGTGGTGTGGGAGGCGCAGGGGTGTGTGTGTGTGTACTTTCTCTTTGCTTGTATTCATAAGTGTATGCATGTGTCTTCGTCATTGAAACGGCAGTGGGAACCAGTAGAAGATGGATCATAAAAGCTTGTTTCCACCCAGCGCAGAGAGACGCCGCTGTTCTCGTCCACCGCAGACAGACCCACCACGAGACAGAACAGAGAAACCATACTGACGTCAGTTTGTTGTCTGCCTGGAGAATCAGAGAGGGTGTCAGTCAGTCAGACAGGCAGAGTAGCCTGCAGTACATCAGCCCAAGATGGATCCCACAGACGATACTGGTTCTTTGGTGCTGTGACTGTTAAGTCATGCTTTTTTTTTTCTATTAGTATTCTGATTCAGTGGCTAGTGCTTGTCAGTATCTTGAATCTGTCTAGGCTAGCGACTGTATATGTGTGTGCATGCACAAGTGTGTGCATCTGAAAGTGAGAGACTGCCAGAGTGACAGTCTATGGTTGTTGATGCTCAGCCACTGTGATGCTGTTGCGTATTGAGTGTCCATCACTTAAGAGCAGTTTCTTTCTAAGCTCTCCTCACCATCTTTACAAAAACATCACATGAAGTGGAAATCAGTTCTGTCTGGGAGAAATGGGTGACAGTGATAATGCTGAACATATTGTATAGATAAAAAGATGGATACCATTCTGTGTGTCCATAAAATATGACGTTACAGCCTGTTTATTCTTGCTTAGTGTAAAGACTGGACAACTAGCCTGGCTCTGTCCACAAACTGCCTACCAGCATCTCAACAGCTCACAAATTAACACATATATCTTGTTAATTCATGCTGTACAAAAACCAAAGTGTAAAAATAAATAAATTGTGGTTTGTTGGATAATTTTTTGGCCGGACGCAGTAACTTGGAGTCCCTGCTGGTTGGAAGTCACTGCTCCCGTTTAAGAAATAGTCCAGAACATAACCCCTGTAAAACCACAAGTTTTTACACTAAGTGGCTTTTGTTACCTTTAGACAGAGCCAGAGTAGCTGTTAGGCCCTGTTTTCAGTCTTTATGCTAAGCTAAGCTAACCAGCTTTTGGCTATAGCTTCATATTTAGAAAAAAAAAGAAAGCAAATGGGTGTATTTTCCAAAATGTCATACTATTCCTTCAGGTTTAGGTTAAAGTAGGGGCCACAGTGCATGTAGACATGCAAGAAATTGATAAGTTTTGACAAAACATGAGACTTGAAAGAAACGTTATGAATGATGCAAACAGTGAAAATCTCCAGTGTGCTTGTTTGGTAGTCTCTCTGGCTGGTAGATGGTATACGTTTTCTAATCAACATTAGGGATCAGTAATGTGTTGATACTCTAGTAACTATAACAATAAGGTAAGAACAAGCTTCCCATCTCTCTCTTTCTCTCCTCACCATCTTGCCATGCTGAGGTGACTCTGTTGTCTCTCCAAGCTTTCCCATGAGGTCTGTTTGTTTGTGTGATTCCTTCCCCTAGGCCACTGTCCCACATCTGTGGAAGTATGTGTGTACATGTATATTTGTCTGCATCTGTGTGCAAGCACGAGTATATTTGGAGCTTTGAACAGTGTACATGAATTGTGTGTGTGTGTGTGTGTGTGCATGTGAGTGTATTTTTGTGCATCTGTGTGTGTGTGTGTGTGTCTTGTAATCAGTGTGTAATCCCTTCCCTGAGGCCACTGTTCCACACAGCTGGACTCAGAGAGCCTCTGGAGGGTTTCTGTTCTATTCAAGCATCCTTTGCTCTTTCCACCTGACCGGGTGGTGTGTGTGTGCGTGTGTGTGTGTGTTTTAACAGGTGCAGTACCGAGAGCTGAAACTGGATCCCAATCCCAGTCCAAATAAAAGGAAGAAAAACAACCCCGGGTAGATGACTGTGTCCACCCACCAACTCCTCTCTTCTCCACTTTTCTTCTTGTGGTCTATTACTGGACACTGAGGAGCAGAGGAAGACGGCTCTGGACCGGCTCGGCTCAACTATCCTTCCCTTTTTTTCTTTCCTATTTTCTTCTCTTAAACCTTTTTTTTTCCTGTCTTCAATTACTCATGATGTATAGTAAAGTTTCCTGAGGTGTAATTTTTGTATGAAAATAGACGAGTACAAGAAATCTCCCAAATGATTCTTATCTTTATTATGCTTTTGATTCATTTTAAAGGCAAGTGGGAAGGATGGGTGGAATGACCTTTTTCCCTGCCGTGAGCCACTCTCCTCCTTTCTTCTCTCCATCACTCTGACAGCTAGGAGGACTTTGTCCAATCGCTTGTCACAAGTATCACACAATGAGTAAAAGCAGTTTTAGCATTTATACTCACCGTCCCAAAAAAACATTCTCAGTGCGTCCACGTTTATCAAAATAGGCCTTATACTAACATTCTGCATCTGCTTTTTTTAGCTCATATTGTAGTTATATATTAAATGATTTTGGTAATATGTAGATATTTTGTAAATGTTTTTGTACTGAAGTATCTTTTGTTTTCTTTCCCTCTTGGATGTGTTAATGATTTTATGTTCATTGGCTGTAATTTTGATTTTTTTTCCACTTAACTCTGCAAGCCAAGTTGATTAGCAATTACAGTGGTAGCCTCCAGATATGTCCCTAGACAAACGCATAACTGGACCAACAGGTTGAAGGCTTGTGGTGGTGTCTGTCTGCGCTTGAATACATTGGCCAAATTAGCTTTTTTCAAGATTTGACTCAAAAACTAAAAAACAACTACGGTGGACAGTGGTATTATTTTAAGTACAGTGAGTCTGTTTTTCCTAAAATAGATTGTGATTATGTAATCATCATTAAAACATACCCAGAGGAAAAAAGAACAACACTGTTGAGTATTAGACAGTTGGCGTAACCTTTATTACGACTAAATGCCCAGATAATTTAGCTGTAGCCTCGTGTAACCTCTTAAACACATGTCAAAATCCCCCGTCTGTCAATCAGCGAGACACCTTCTCTGTCTGTCAGGAGGCGCACCAGACTGGGCCTTCTGCTGTCGTGGTGTTAATATACATGTCACCCAGTCTATGCAGAGTGTCGCCAGGCAGGCAGGCCTTTAGGCAGCCACAGCCCTAATCTTGTTTGAAAGGCTGCTCTCCTTTCCTCTCATCTCCCCGTGTGTTCGCTCGGCAGCCACACTCACAAAACCATTCGCACTCGCACACAAGCATGCATGCAGATGCGCACACACACACACACACACACACACAAAAATCCTCTCACGTGAATACACCGCTTCCTTAAGAAAGTCTTGTGTACACTTACTGTACCTACTTGCTCACAGATGAAAGCATAACATCCTATTTGAGCAGGCACATTCTCTCCCTCTCAGGCACACACACAAACATGCTCTCTGTGATGCTGTGCCCCAGGCTGGCCGCCCTCTCCATCTGCCCCACCTCCTGTGCCCACAGCTCAACTTTGATCTGTCTTTCCAGAGACAGAGGCTTCTGTATGTGAACTGTGTATGTTTGCGTACACACATTTATGCAATCAAAGACATGTTGCTTTTTTCAGTGTTGGTGTGTGTTACAATTGTATCTCCCCTCCAGCTGTAGACTGATGCGTAGACTCAGCTGGTGTGTCAGCATGTAAAAGCGCGTGTGTGTGTGTGGTGCAGCAGAAGTGCCAGCTGTTATTCGGTGTGGAGTTTGCTGGTGTAGAAGGCCGTCAGCTAGATGAGCAGCAAGTCGCTGTGTGACAAGACAAGGCTCTAAGGGGACTTAGGCCTGAGATGTCAGAGGAAGGGATGTGTGTGTATGTGTTTGTGTTTGAGGCTATTTCAGACTCCTCTTCCCGTCGTGCTTCTCTCCGTTTGCTCTCTCTGCGGCTCCCTCATTCGTCAGTGAGCGAGGTTGCGACCCTGTCTGAAGGGACGGTCTCTTGGGCTTCTTGCTGAGCATCTGTTGAAAGATCACAGCTCAGGCTACATTTGAGGAGGTCTCCTCTCATCCTACTGATCCCTGCCTCCATCTTCCCCCCCCCCTTCGCCTTTGTCTGTCCGTTCATCCGTCTGTCTGTCTTTATCACTCTAACCCCGTCACCTACCCCCCATCGCAACTGGAGTTCTCTTCTGCCATTTTGTCATCCTCTCGCCCTGCCTGTCTCCTTGCCATCGCCTCTACCCTCTCCTGCTCCCTCCCTCTTTACCCATCCATCTCCATGGTTAAATATCAGCAGGCTTGGATCTGTCACTCCAGAGGGCCATTGATTTTGTTTTGTTGCTTTGAGGAATCCACTTGAAAGACAATAACAGACTGTCCCCCAAGAGCAGCGTCGCAGACTTATTATAGCCTCCTCAACAAACACACTGTGGCTCGTGAAGGATGGCTTTTTATAATGCCTGAAGGGACTGTTTGAATACCTGATATGTATGTGTCTACTACTGTATGTAGTTATTTTACAGAACATTGTGGTGACTATTGTGTGGTATTGCATCCAAATACCATTTCTTATGTTTTGTCATTTATTAATAAGTTTTGGCTCTGTTTGCAAGTAAACCAAAGTGTTTTTGTTTTATATGATGTAGAGAAAATAAATTATATAAAGGAATGTATCAGACTGCCGGCTGTAAAGGGGAAAAAAAGCACTTTTATTTGCACCAAGGTGAAATGAGACTATTTTTTAAATAATACTGTACATAACTACTTATTGATTATGTTTCTATTTTATACAGTATGCCTGTTGATGGTCTGGTGATGATATTGTAAAGTAAGTGAATGCCTGTCTTTTTTTTTCTAAGATCAGTTTTTTTTCTGCCTGCAATGTTGCCTGCCTGTGACATCATCTTTATGTGCCCAGTTCTGACCAATAGCATCTCAGGACAGAAGAGCCTGAGACATGGGTCGGTCAGGAGGGATAAAAGAAAATATGATGTATATTTTGGGTATGAGAAATTAAATGCATTTGATGTATGTTGCTTATTTTGAAAGAAAAAAAGAGAAAACAAACAAGATTAAATATTTTTTATCATCTTCAGAGTGTCTGGGTTATTGCTAAATTCTCTGCATCAACAATCTCATTTCTACTGTAAGCCAGCACTGGTAGCAGCAAAGGGAATATAAGGCCATTCATCTCAGTCTCAAATAACCAACTGCATTCACATTTCAGGTTCAAATCCCTCTCCTCACCTCTGTTGCTCAGTCGCCCACTCGACCCACCCCAACAAGCAGATCTAAGCCCCTCTCTTCATTCAGCTTCAGGAAGTGGCTCATTCCTCACTGCTGTCTGTGTGGCTAAGGCCCTGAGTGCACATCAGTGCCTCCAGCATTTCAAACCAGGATGACTTCGGTAAGAACTGGTTTTACTCTGTGGCCCCCACATGGAGCCACTCCATTTGTTAGAGCACCTTTCAGCCTTACACTGCAGTAGCCATGATTTATTGGTATAACAGGGTTCGTACAAAGTTTAGAAAATGCTTTATTTTAACCGTTATGTTTTCAAGGTTAGGAATATGCTTGAATTTATATGTACTTGAAAAATGCTTGATGTTCAATATAATCTGGTGTTTCATCTACACAATCTTTTAACATTCCACACTATCCCATTGTCATACTTGCTGTCTCCGGGCATTTATAGTAACAATTTAGATGTGATGATAAATGCTTTGAGAATTATCTTTAAGGTATTTGAAAGTGCTTGAAATGTGCTTGAATTTTACTCTTAAAAAGTTTTATGAACCCTGTATAAAATACCACTTGACTCAAGTCATTATTTTGATTTATTTAGTTGTGAAAAACGTTTTACATTTTTCTTTGAACATTAAGAAATGTGGCTGTACAAAACAAGAACACAGAATTGCAATAAAAAACATGCAAACTATATATATATTTGAAAGTATTAAATATTTTAAACTAAGGTAGTGAAATATATGTATATGTAGAAATTAACATACTGCCCACTTAAAAAACACACATGCTAACCTTTTACCTGAATGGGAAGGCAGGAGATTGAAGGCCACATTATTTTTTGGACATCCACAGAAGGTCAGAAGGTTTTTGTTGTCTGCAGTCATTTTAAGGTCTTGATGAATTCTATGTTCATATAGTAAGCAGTTGTATATAACTGACACATACTCTTTTGTTAACATTTCTAAGCATTCAAGTCTTTTTCTATGTGTTGTCCCCTGATCCTATTACAGGTCAGCAACTAGCGCTTTTCCCCGAGACTTAAGATCCTCCAGTATCTCCATTAGGAACAGTGTATTCTCTCCTTTGCACTCTTTCACTGCCTGAGACACCTGTCCCAGGTAACTCCCTCTGCCGAGCTCCAACACTGTCTCTGCGTCCTCCACCAGCCTCACTGCCCGCTGGTCTGTCCAGCCCAATGTCACTTTTTGAATGGAGTGTGTTTCCAGGGCCCGGACCAGCCTGTAACCCATGCTGTCGGATTTGTCGCTGGCCTGCACAAGGCCGGACATGCCCTTCTCTTGCTGGTAGGAGAAGATTAGGTGAGCCAGCAGAGTGGATCCCACCTCCAGGAGGGGCAGGTTCAAGACCTCTGCCACGGTGTATCTCAGGGCAGAGTCTCCGACCTGTGCGCTGCAGAGGAGCTCCTCCCTATGACTTGTTGCAGAGACCAGATCTAGTGCACTCCGTCCGTCTCCATCGTTCTGCCACAGGAGAGCTGAGCCTGGAGGGGGCAGATGTATACAGGATCAATTCAGATCACACAAACTTTCAAGGGTTCTATGTGCTCCTTGTAGGTGTGGCACAAACTTACATAACACACATGAAAGCTTGCATTTCTGGAATGACATTACTGCACTTGAAAAGATTGTATGCATAGATCGAAATGCTGCACCAAGAGGAAACAACCAGCCAGTAAATACTTTTTATACCTTTAACAGGGGATTCTTTATTTTTTTTATTTGTGCTACAAAACAAAAATCCCGTTCAAAATTCGACCCAAGTAGCACTAAACACTTAATCAATATTGAACAAAGACAAAAAGAGTTTCTTTAAGAGGATCTGTGAATGGCACTATTGAAGTATGACAACTCTCCGTGTGAAAGCGCAAGGACGAGAGTGCATCATTTATTCAGCTGTTGGAGTGCTAGAGACAGAGTGCCTGCTTTGGCACTTTGAGCATGTCACAGCTTTCACACACACACACACACACACACACACACACACACGACATAACTGAAAATCTAAATGCAAACACTTCTTAAACATAAATACCATTCTAATGTAAACAGCCCTCTGAAGCATCATTGATAACATCGTGACCCGCTGACATGCAGCTGAGCCACTGTAGTCTGCAGCATCATCATCAAATAAGGCAGAAGAGACGTGATGTGTCAGAACGCAGCAGAGATATAAATCGGGTGCGCACACAATGCATATGCTGTAAAGTACACACACAAATACAAAAACTCTCCCACACATACTCACAATGAAGTCAACAGCTGTTTTCCCTCTGGGCCTCAGTGCCAGCCAGTGCTTTTAGCTCACTTCACTAACTTCAGCTGACACCTTGTCTTAACTGTGTGACTGGCGGGTCACTTTGTGTTTGTGTAAAAGGCGCGGGGGGTTGGCGACCTGACGGAGGCTCTGCTTTCCTGTTAGCTCATCGCTCGCTCAGCGACACCAACGCAGAGAGCTACTGGGGGTGACAAAACTCACAACAGACCTCGAGTGTGACATCAGAACATTGCTCTGCTAAAAGTTCACATATGAACAAGAGCTTTCTTTGTGAGGATGATTTATAGCAACAAAGTTGCATTATTCAAAATCATAGACTTCCAATGAAGATCTTTAATAATAGTTCATTGATGAGACACGTCAATGTTAAGAATCATACAGAATATCCAGCTATACGTTCAAAACCTCTCCAATGACCTTGACTTTACCCTTTCAGTCGTGCTTCACTACATCCAAACATCACAGCTGAATGTAACACTTGCTTTTCACAAGGAAAGTTGTAACGGTGACATTTATTGTCTACTCTCTACTCTTCTGCTTTGTCTGCTCAGACTGAAAGCCATTTTCCTGTGGCAGACAGGCCCTTGCGCACTTAGCCTACGTGGAGCGGGTCGAGTCAAGTGTGAGCCCTTTGTTTGCTTTCAGATAGACCCATTTCTATGGCAAACTGCTCTTGATGGCACTTGATTGTTCAACCTCGGCAATGCTGCCGCCACATGCGAGTTTACAGCTCTGTGGAGGCTCGGTGTGACACACAGGCGGCTGCTTGATACCACTGCTGGCAGTTGTTTCTGTTTGACAGACACTGTGGGGCTGCGGGAAGCATGATGTTTTAAAGTAGGGACAATCATGTGTGAGTGTGGTGCAATGTGACATAAACCACACTAAGCCTCCCAAATGCCATTTTTGACCCAAAAAAAAGACAGCCTTGCTTTAAATGACACTGTTAAAAAAGTAAATTTAAAAAATGAATGAATTCTGAAACTGCTCTCCGTCTGCCACTGAACTAACATTGTGTGCGGCAGTTATGAGATAATCGGTGAGAGCTCACGTAGCTGTTAGCGGGGAAGGTCAGTGCTCATCTACCTTTTAGTGCTTCAAGCCTGAGTGGCAAAAACTGAATCTGCATAAATTGTGGCATTAATCTACATAAACTTTTACATAAGCGGGGAAATTTCAAATGCAGGGGTCAGGCATCGGGGGCAGCAGTCAAGGACGTAAGAGCACAGATTTGATCAAAATGGCCACAAGAGAAAGGCAGAGGGGAGGGAGAGAGGGAGGTTGTTCACAGCAGGTCATAATCACTAGGTTTCTATAACAAGCCGTCCTCACCATTACGCTCATGCGTAAGAGTGGTTGTAAGGTGTGAAGCCAACCATGGAGTGACACATAGCAGAAGTTCAGATCCACCAGAATGGGGATCTTTTGAAAAACCACTACTATAGTATCCCATTCAGACACACATGGACACGCAACGTCATGTCTGCTGGAAAATGAATCCTTCTGGCTGAGCTCTCAAAAAAGGCAGAGGCTGAATTTCTTCACAATGCGTCCTACTCTGTGCCACGGTTTGAGAGGACCGGCCTTGGACTAAGCACTGCAAGGGGCCTAAAAGCCTGGGCCACGAGCCCAAGCGCTCTGTGGAGTGTTTTCAACCAAACGTGGAGAAAAGGAAGACAGGAGGACCCCTGTTTAATACTTCCCCTTTTACCAAAAATGAATGCAGCAGTACTTTTCCTCACCTGGCACAATACAGGGACATTTAAACTACAGAATATAGTACTAAGTCAGATTAAGTCAAAACAATGAAAATCTTTGCACTCATGTTTTAAATCCACAGAAAAAAGTTTCCTTTTACTGCGCTCTTGTGAAAATTGGAAATGACAATGAAACTATCTGAAACTAAAATACCACCCAAACTAAAGTAACAACAATCTGCTCCTGTGCTTTTACTCCAATCCAACATACCACCGCCTCTTCAAGCCGTCTGTCTGTCGTGTCTCAGCTCACGCACAAGATGCACATCATCAGTACGAGAGAAAGAAATGCAAGATCGAGACACGCAGCAACAGACTTTTTCCAGTGTTCCCCGACATCATCGTATCAAACCCGGCTGACAGACGGGCTCCAGCCAGAGGGATGACACTGGTGTGGGGAGGAGAGGGCCCCTGCAGCACGGCCCTGGGCTCGGCTTGCCTGAAAGCCTGTATGACTGACTGTATGGCTGCGTGTTTGATTGTAGCTCTGTCTGCCTGAAAGCTAACTGTGTGTGCCGGTGCGTGCTGTCTGCCATTTGTCACATTTGCATCTTTACCTGCTTGACTTTCTCCTTTTTATTTCCATTAAGCACTGGCTTGTGTCTTTTCCAGGATTTTACATTTCTTTCACTCCCTGCCTTTACCTGTATGTTTCTCCCACTGGACAAGATTATCAGTTGTTGCTTATTATCCATCCGGGGATATAAAACACACTAATGTCCCACCACACAGCTCAACTGCACTTAATACAGACATCAATGGTCATAGCCAGTGCTAAATTACATATTTTCTAACAGAAGCATGCTGTAGAATAGCATTGTGTGCCGTTTATAATGTAACACACACACACACACACACACACACACACACACACACACACACACACACACACACACACTGTTATGAGACTAGAGGCAGGGGAATGGTTTTGGTGCAGGGACGGCGACTGAAGTGAATCCAGGTATTGGCGCTGGGTGTCAGATATGCTGCAGTGGAGATAAATACAACACCTGGGGGATTACATGAGAGCACAGGGTAATTACACCATCCTTTGTGTGTGTGTGTGTGTGTGTGTACACATGATTGTGCAAATGCCCCGCTAAGACCTCAGCTCTGAAGCTACAGCAGAGGGAGGAAATTCACATGCCGAGCAAAAGCCATTGCCTGATGCACCAGCCAGATGCAGTCTGACTGCTACACACATGCACACACACACACACAAAGAGCGCAAAGCCCTTTGGCCTTTAGAGGGCAGGCGAAGACAAGAAATATAAAAGCGAGAGGGGAGGAGGGGAAAACTGGCGCAAAAAGAGGGAGGGAGGGAGGGAGGGAGGGAGGGAAGGAAAGAAAGATGCAGTGCTCCCTCCCCCTATGTCTCTCTCTCTCTCTGTGTCTCTGGTCGGAGGCTGGGGCTGAGGCAGACAAGCTGGGAAGCAGGCAGCTCCACAGCATGGTAAACATCCTTTCTCTCTCTCGTTCTCTTTCCCCCTCGCTGCCTGAATAAGAGAGGCAGGGTGAGTGTGTGAACTGCAGCCAGGGGCACGGCATCACATATCCACAGGGAGCTGCTAGCTAGCGACTAGAAACCACAGCAAAAACAACATGGCCAACGAAGTGAAGCACCAAAGCAGCCAGCGGACAGGCATCACATGCAGGAAAAAGAAAGACCAGTCAGACGTGTGAATATGCAAAAATCCCTCTCTGCTATTGCAGGTGTCTGAACGCTCAGTGATATTTTGTCTCCCCTTTTCTACCTTGATATTCAGTCTACAAGACATGATATATACACTGCTATATCATTCTAGCCAGTGACAGGCTGTCCTCTCAGTCACAGGTCAGCCTCAATTTAACAGGTTGTGTGTGATTAACGTGCTCCTCGGCTCCTCATCCAAACAGCCTGGTCAGGCACAGATTACAGTTGGATCATAGCCTTTAGGAGGAGGGGCAGATAAGGTAGGATGTAAAAGCATGGACACCAACTGCTAGCTTTGTGTAATCCCCTGCCACGCCCACACCTCTAGTGAGAGGGGGCATGCGATATACTCTGATTTACTGGATGTTGATCAGTGGTGGGCGATAAGCATCTTAAATAATCAGAGTGGAGCCATAAATGAACTCTTAAATGAATCAGAAAAGCCTAATCTCTGCCATCAGCTGTTAGCTCTAAAAAGCCATGCACTGAATGATCATGTACAAGCAAATAAAAAGTTTTTCCAATGAGGTCACACGTACATAACCTCATTTAGTTACTTGAACTATTTGGAAGTTAACTTAGAAGAAGACTTAAATGTGCCTACAAAACACAGTATACCAAAGGGAAGGACAGAAGGCTGGAGCAAAGGAAAGACACACAATAAATAAATAAATAAACTGTATTTTCATGACAAAGATTAATCCAAGAAGCACCATGACAGGTATTCTCCTCTACTTAAGATGGATGATAGAAGTGCAACACACATTTTGTGGTAGACAAAGGTAGACATGCAAAGGTGAGGTGTTGGTTTAGTAGCAACACCAAGAGTCTACAGCTATGCTAGCAGCTCTAAGCGCCTACTTAGGCACAGTGGTGCTTTGAGTTAAATGCTAATGTCAGCATGCTAACATGCTCACAAAACTACAATACTAATACACCATGTTCACTATGTTAGTGTGTTAGCAAGCGAACATTTAATAATTAACACTAAACACAAAGTACAGCTGAGGTTGATGGGGAATGTCATACGTTTTGCAGGTGGTGCAAGAGGAAAGATAAAAGGTATGGTAACCCAGAGTCAACATCTGGAAACTATTAATGTTTGGATTTTGTGCCAATCCATTCAGTAGATGCTGATTTATTTCACTGGATAAATGAAAACCTTGACCTGCTGATGTGGATAGATGAAAAGTCAGCCTCTGGTGACTTTGAAAACTACATTAAAAAGAATTAAACATTGACATCTCTTGTCAAAATCAATGTCCCTGTTACTTTGGATAATCTACACACTGTGTTCATGACTATTCCTTCAAAGGTCTGTGGCTAGATCCCACAAGAAGTAACTGAGAAAATAATATTTTTTGTTAATTAAATGCCTTTTTATTCTGTGTTCTCCTGATTTTCTTCTATCCTGAGATACACTGGACATAGTGTTCACAGTAAAAACATTCTTTCAAATTTGAAAATGTGTGCCTTAAACAATCTTTACACACCGTTTTGGCAACAGGAACAATACTGTAACATTTGATTGCACCTTAAAAACAGACAGTTCTCCATATTATATGAAGCCTTTAGGTTTGACATTGTGATGACAAAGTTAAACTTGGGAACTGCAGACTCACTTAACATTCTTGTGGAATGAATAACTGCCTCCACCGTATGCACCATCTTTGCTGCTGCTTCAAACTCTTAAGCAAACACACTTAAACTGCTGTTCAATTCAATTCAATTTTAATTATATAGCGCCATATCATAACAGAGTTATCTCAGTTGAATGTCTTCATTTACACTTCATTTTCACAATATGACCCACTCCACCAGAGCTCAAACACCAACCACTGTTGACTTTCAACACCCATTGTTGACTTCTTGTTAATTCATTTCAATTATCTTAAAATTCTTCTCTTGATTGTATTTTATATCAAAATTTTTTTCATATGCTATTCAATTCTAGATATATGGTTGCTGAATATTCGGGTGTTCGTGTGTGGGGGTGTGTGTGGGGGGGGGGTACTGCCATTTTGTTCTCATGGTGTGTATGATGATTTAAGTTCAAGGCTGGAATGCACACACAGAGAACAATCTTTATTTCATGGCCAACAACACAAACTCATCTCTGGCCTGTTTTTCTTTTAAAATCCTCCCGCAAGCAAACAAAAGGAATGAACTAAACCTTGAAACTCAGCTTTGTGAATGGATAAGCATGTTTTTGACACTTACAAATGCACCACTCTCAATTATTATGTAGTCCTTACAAATAAATACATGACATTGAACTCCAGCATAACCTTGTTGGTGAAGAGGACAGCAATATAAATAAAAATGGTTTAATGTTCCTTGGCCTCTTCCCTTTCACTGAAGCTTGCTCCCTGTGGCCTTCATGCTCACTACATGCTGCAGCTGTTTAAAAAGGAGACAAAGGGCTAGATTCGCGTGTTTGTACAATATAAAAAGGTGTTGCTGGGCATAAGTGGCCTGCAAGAAACCTTAGGTAACAAATTGCAAAATCATCATCACTCTCCTTAAATCCTTTCTGGCCCTCATCTGTATGAAACAAACGCACACACACACACACGGTTTATCTAAAAATGGGCCTCTCCCAGAAGGTTGAGGAACAACCGGGGAGACTGTTGGATAGAGCTCCAGACTTAATCCTGGCAACCACCCCAAAACACAGAAAGAAAGGTTCGGGGGGTGGATAGCGAGAGACAGGCAGGACGAGAGGAGAAAGAAAAATCTAGTCAAAAATTCCCAGCGAGGGAAGTCCTTGAAATACAGCCCGGAGAAACCTGCAAGTTGAAACATCAACACACCCGAGTGAAGCCGAGGGCTCCAAACACAGCCTCACCTCTAATAGTACGAGTGCTCAGCTCCTCACAGTTGCCAGTTCAGGACCCACAGGGAAATAAGTGCTGAGCAGAATGAACTTTCTTTACTGTGTTGACAGTGAAGAGGCCCACGTGTGGCTATAGCACTACTTGTGTATGTGTGTGTGTGTGTGTGTGTGTGTGTGTGTGTATCTATGACAGAGATAGACAAACAGACAGAGACAAACCATGACTGACTACAGCGGTCCGAAGGGACTGTGTGTTTCCTGTGCCACTGAGCAAATGACATCTTTCTGCTCCACAAACACTTGTTCATATTAATATCTGCAGGGACCACGGGATGCTGTGCATTAACTGTGTGTGCGTACATGAGATGCACAAAAATCCGAAGTGAAATTGAAGAGGCAGTCATGTAGCAACCTCTCTTGCCTTCTTTTAACTTGAATCCAGCCAAACAATTAGACAAAAAAACAACACTTTTACACATACCCAAACAAGTATTTCTGCTCCTATACTATTTCCCCTCCAAGCATCTAACTGAGTCTCTCTGTGTGTGTGTGTTTGAATGTGTCTGTGTTTACAAGTTGAGATGGACTAGCTGTGCTTACTAACACGGTGGGCTGTATTGAGAGGACGCCATCAGCGATTACGCTCACAGGCCGAGTGGTGACAGCTTAAAGGCCCTTTTCTTTATTTCTCCACCCCCTTTGCTTACTGACACGCCTCCTCTGTGTGTGTGTGTGTGTGTGTGTGTGTGCCAGGTCTGAACTGCACAGTTAAAGGCTCCAGGTCATTTTCCATTCCAGTCAGGGGTACAGGCTGCCCTGGCCACCCTGCAAAATGTAAGCACTCCTACCAGCTGAGGAAGGGGCACAGGGAGCACCAGCAAACACACATACACACGCACTTAAAGATACTTAATTGCAAGCCAGAATACACTGATTACAGCATTTTAGATTCAAGAAGTTTTTGTGCATGCATACAGATCATGTGGGGCAGCCTTGGGCTATGGGAGGAGGAGAGCAGAGTCAGCCTTGCCCTCAGCCATGGCATCCTTTCCTTGCCAGCACCATAAGCCTGGAGGGACTGCGGTAGAGGGGGTAGGGGGTGGGATCCATCCATTCCTCCCCCCTTCAATTCACCCCTGAAAATGCGCACACACACACACACACACACACACACACACACACACACACACACACACACACACACACACACACACACACACACACACACACACACACACACACACACACACACACACACAC
>JAVQJD010001810.1:0-12984 GCA_036023655.1 Nannoperca australis
TTAAAGTTGGGCTTTTTTCTTCCTGTTTTTAGCTAAAAATCTCCATGACTCTGACTACGACCCCCCCCCCCCCCCCCCTCCTTTCATCCATCTCTCATGATGAGGGCCTTGTTTTGAGCTTTCCTTTAAGACACACTTCATATTCTACTCAAAATACAGCACCCAGATGTGCCGAGTGTACAGATAACAGTCCATTCTTGTGCTTGGGATGTTTGTTGCTCTGCACAGTGCCGGCACATCCCTGGTGAAGAATGTGATGTGTCACTCTGAAGGGTTTTCATGGGATTTACCGGTCGCACTTTTAAACAAATCATCAATACCGACACTCTGACTTCAGTGCTTTCAGTCGTTGTGTGGAAACGCCAGCCCTGGTTACCATTTCACTTCTCAACTGCAGCGTTGTTTTCCTCACTGGGTGTTGGAAACCCAGCGCGCCCATTATAGATGAATCCATAATGGCTGACGAAGGCTTGTGCCCGCATGAAGAATCAGCATTTCGCCATTTGATGAACTCGTATAGAGTAATAATGCATTGCACTGCATAGCTCTTTAGTGCTTAAAAGCAACATGGTCCATCCATCAGCAGAGTTCTCTTGTACATGTATGCATCTGAAAGGCTTCCCCCTCTCTCCTCCTGCTTTCAGGCTTACTTCACAGCTCCCCAGACTCCCTGGCTGAGTCCTGGTTCCGGGCCAAACTGAGCCGCGAGCGGAGCTACAGCTCGGCCCACTCCTACGAAGAGTCAGACCTGGACCTGAGCCGCTCAATGGGCATCCACGCTCTCATTGACAACATGGTCAGCTTCATCAGCGGCGATGTGGGCCTGGCTCCGGCCTTCAAGGAGCCAGAGGAAAGTATGTCCACCAGCCCACAGGCAACTATCCTGGCCATGGAGCAGCAGCAGAGCAGGGCGGAGGTGAGGACTCTTTGAGGGAGGCACAAGGCACTTTTATTGCTGTAACAACAACATGTAGCATGTAACAGGAAATTGAAATGCAACAGACCCCAGAGAATATAGTGACGCTGTCGTCTGAGGATATATTGTTTCTTTTGTCAACAAATCCCACGAAAAGTACAAAACTACAGGGTTCGAACAAAGTATTGAAAGTTTGAAAAAGGCAATAAAAAGGTAATTTGAACCGTCATGTTTTCAGTGTCAGGATTATGCTTCCTGGCGTTTATAGTAACAATTTACATGTGACAATAAAGGCTTTGAGAGTCCAGACATTTCTTGGTTTAGTTACATTGAAAGTGCTTGAAAAGTGCTTGAATTTGACTCTTAAAAAGTTGTATAAACCCTGAAACTAACAATGCATTAACATCTTTAAGAAGCATTAAAGTTTTTCATCAAACGTTCCTCAAACAGGAGGACACGGTGCGTTTGAGGACTTTTTAGGGACTGAACTAACACTTTAATTTCAGAACAATAATTATTCTTATTCCTCTTTAATATTAATACTTATTTGTATGATCTTTGCCTGTTTTGTGTTAGTCGGATCAATTCCTTTCTGGTTTTGATCTTTTAATGGGACTTTTTACCAATAAGAAAAGTACTGAACATCACCAGACGTATCTTAACTACGTAGTGGTCAAATAAATGATTTTCTCAAAATGGCAACACATTATTAGTACAGTCAACATCTACACCTGGCTTACACTTTATATCCACCTGACTGCTGTGTGCGATGTGTTTAACCTCTAGCTGCGGTTGGAGGCGCTCCACCAGATTGTGGTGTTGATCTCTGGCATGGAGGAGAAGGGCAGCCAGCCCGGGAACACAGATCGATCCGGCGGTGCCTTCCAGTCCTCCTCCCTGCTCACCTCCGTCAGGTTGCAGTTCCTGGCAGGTTGTTTCGGCCTCGGCACCGTTGGCACCGGAGCGCTGAAGAGAGAGAGCGTGCAGCTACATCACTATCAGGTATGAGAAGCTCCACCTTTTGTGTTTGAAGAGTGATAAACATGTTGACTGTGTCTTAACGTACCAGTGCACCACCTTTTTCTGCAGGATGGTGTAAAAGCAGCTAAGAGGAGCATCCAGATGGAAATCCAGACAGCTGTTCATAAGATCTACCAGCAACTGTCTGTCACACTGGAGAGGGCGCTGCAGGCAAACAAGCACCACATAGGTAACGCACTACTGCTGCACATCCCAGCAGTGGAGCCTCAATCATTTGTTGGGCTCCAGTTATTCAGGATGCCGTCTGTTCATCTCCTTCTCCTGCTCCTGCTCCATCCTAGAAGCCCAGCAGCGCCTCCTGCTGGTGACTGTGTTTGCACTGAGCGTTCGCTACCAGCCAGTCGACGTCTCGCTGGCCATCTCCAGTGGGCTGCTCAACGTGCTGTCCCAGCTCTGCGGCACAGAGACCATGCTGGGGCAGCCGCTCCAGCTGCTGCAGAAACCCGGAGTGTCCCAGCTCAGCACGGCCCTCAAGGTGGCCTCCACACGCCTGCTGCAGATCCTGGCCATCAGCACTGGGTAAGAGCTTTAGGATGCCGGTGCTCTGTAAACCAACACAAAGACGAGATTACATCAACGGCTGTGTCTTTCCCTGGATTTGCAGGACGTATGCAGACAAGTTAAGTCCCAAGGTTGTCCAGTCGCTGCTGGACCTGCTCTGCAGCCAGCTGAAGAACCTGCTGTCTCAGGCAGGAGTAAGTCTTCTCTCCTCTGCAAAACACCAAGAAGACCACAAACAGGAGGACAGTGCAGACGCTGAGAAGAAGGACTTCAGAGGTGATGAAGGAGTTTCAGTGAGCTGTTCATGTACATGAGAGCAGTGTGGCCTCATCAGAAGCTACTGCTGCAACATTTCAATGATTCAATTGTGTCTAAAACGTAAATAGGACATGCAACGTGTGGCCCATAATTGTATTTGTGTGGGTATTTGATTTGTTTTTCAGCTTTGATCCGTAAGCAGCACACCGCGGAGCTCCACCTCGGAGACTTCCTAGTCTTCCTCAGGAGAGTGGTGTCCTCCAAGGCCATCCAGTCCAAGATGGCCTCCCCTAAATGGACCGAGGTGCTGCTCAACATCGCTGCACAGAAATGCTGCTCAGGTACAACCAGCTTATGTGACACGACACAGTCAAACGTCTCTTACTTCACGTAGCTGAGACATCAACTCTTGGTGGCTGTTTAGGGGTCCCTCTGGTGGGAAACTTGAGGACTCGGCTCCTGGCTCTTCATGTTTTGGAGGCTGTCCTGCCTGCCTGTGAGGCCAGTATTGAGGATGACCAAGTGACACAGGTAGACCCCCACCCTTATGTTGCCTCGTACAAGTCCTAAATAACACTGTTGTCAGTCACAAGCTTATATGATTTGCCCTCCTCCAGGTTGTTGAGCGGCTGTTCTCCCTGCTGTCTGACTGCATGTGGGAAGCCCCCATTGCTCAGGCCAAACACTCAATCCAGATTAAAGAAAAGGTCCAGGAACTCAAACTACAGGTGTGCAACCAGCCATTCCCCGTTCCCACCCGTGTGTCGTGATCATCATCACTTCTTTGAGTGACTGACAGTTTCTTTAATCCACAGGGAGAAGCAGAGGAGGAGGACGAGAACCTTCCCATTCAGGAAGTTTCCTTTGACCCGGAGAAGGCCCAGTGTTGTGTGGTGGAAAATGGCCAGGGGCTGACGCATGGCAGTGGGGGTAAAGGCTATGGCCTGGCCTCCACTGGTATCTCCTCTGGATGTTACCAGTGGAAGGTACAGTATTGTACTATCTCATCTTATTATTAATGAATAATTATGAATTAGATAGAAGGATTACTGTAGAGAAGGAGCATTAAGTGATTTCTTTGTTTGATTCACTTCATGTTTTCTTGTAGTTTTACATCGTGAAGGAGAACCGAGGCAACGAGGGTACATGTGTGGGCGTTTCACGATGGCCCGTGCACGACTTCAACCACCGCACCACGTCGGACATGTGGCTCTACAGAGCGTACAGCGGAAACCTGTATCACAACGGGGAGCAAACGCTGACACTCAGCAGCTTCACTCAGGGGGACTTCATCACCTGCGTCCTGGATATGGAGGCCAGAACCATCTCCTTTGGCAAGAACGGAGAGGTGAGATCAGAAACCGGAGCAAACTGCACGTGTTTCTGAATATTAACGTTCTGTTTATATCTTTTTTTTGATAATATATGGATATTTTACCGTATCTCGAACTGTGTTAATCAGTGTCACACTCTTTATTATTCCTCATACAGACTCAACCTCAGCAAACACCATCTGATAAATAGTTTACAGACATTTATATTTATTCATTCACACAACATTAAATGACCAAGACAATCAGAGAAGAATCTGGTCGGGGTGTCCATCGCTAACTGCGACCTTGTGATTCCACAGGAGCCGAAGTTGGCCTTCGAGGATGTTGACGCCACAGAGCTGTATCCCTGTGTGATGTTCTACAGCAGCAACCCCGGAGAGAAGGTCAGAGAGCATTCAATGTCCTCCTGTCTGAGAAGCAGACGTCCTCTCGGTCTGCACAACAGCACCAGGAGGAGGTGTTTTACCTCTTGTTGGCTTATCCTTTATTTCCAGTGGCTTGAGAATAAACTAGTTTCTCTAAAAGAAGAACAAACAGCTGCGCTTCAGGCTTTTGTTGAAAAGAAAGACGTGTTTGCCGAATTCAGCGCTGCGTTACATGTTTCTCCGACTGGTTGCAGGTCTATACAGTTGTGTCCAGGTGTTTTCATCGAAAATGAACTGAGAGGTTAAATGTGAATGAGCCTGGCGACGTCAGGGAATCGGTTCTTGGGACTTTGGGAACAAACGAGCTGTTATGAGCTGATCAGTTGATGTTTTCTAAGAAGCAGTGATGCTAGTAACCGTCATGCAGACTTCATGCTGATATTTCAACTAATCTCTTCTTTTTTTTAATTGAGTTTCTCTTTATTGTTTTGTATTTATTGACTGTGCGTGTGTGTGTATTGTATTGATCCACATTCTGCATGGTTTCATTTCTCCAGGTTAAGATATGTGACATGCAGATGAGGGGAACACCTCGAGACCTCTTACCTGGTGACCCAGTCTGCAGCCCCATGGCCACCGTGCTGGCCGAGGCCACCACGCAGCTGATCCGCATCTTGCACCGCACTGACCGCTGGACCCATCGTATCAACAAGACCATGGTCGAGCGGCTCCACAAGATCAAACCGTGCTTCAGAGAGTCGGCCAGCGCGTCGGGCGGCGGTCAGAGGCTGAAAAAGAGTCGCTCGGTGCAGAGCCGCGAGGAGCACGACGCCCAGAGAGAGAGCCAGGAAACGCCAACCAGGACGGAGGAGGAGAGGGGACGCCACGGACGGCAGCACGGCCTGGGGGACCTGTCGGATCACCACCTGAGAACGCTCTGCACCGAGGTGTGGCCCGTCCTGGCGATCATCGGGGGGGCGGACGCTGGCCTACGCGTTGGCGGTCGATGCGTGCACAAGCAGACCGGGAGGCACGCGACTCTGCTGGGCGTGGTGAAGGAAGGCAGCACGTCGGCGAAGGTGCAGTGGGACGAGGCAGAGATCACCATCAGGTAACGCTGAAGTGTTTTGTCATGTTGCTGTATTTGTTGTAGACTTTACAGGTCAGCTAGTTGTACATGTATTTAGGTTTTGACGACACCAGACATGTAAAGATTTTGGGAGCTCTGAAACTTCTACTATGACTTCTTGCATATTGTAAAATAATGCCTCTAATGGGGAAGATCACGTGATCGTCGGTCCAACAGCAGCGCTCTGCATGGCGCTCTGTTCTGGTCTGGGCACCCGGTCCTCAGCAGTTTGACCACAGGGCTGATAATAAAAAGAAATGGATGTCGAAGCCCAGACGGAGCTGAACGTGACTGCTGGATGTTTGTGTTCATCAGCCTCTTGCTTTTTAATCTCCTCTTCACCTTCAGTGTTCACTTGCTCTGATTTGCTGTCTTCATGTTTGTTGTTGACTTGCCCTTTTACACTATTATTAACCCATTACCCTTTTGCATGGCCCGATAAGTCATGTTTTCACACATTCTGTCTTTTATTTGTGTTGCATGCTGTGCTCCTTATCTCCTGCCCTGTCCCTCACCTTGTGTTTCCTTCCCTTGTCTCTTTTCACTCTCCACTTGCTTCTATTAAAGCTTTCCAACTTTCTGGTCGCCTAGTGACACTCCACTTTACAACCTGGAGCCCTGCGAGCCGCTGCCCTTCGACGTGGCCCGTTTCCGCGGCCTCACCGCCTCGCTGCTGTTGGACCTCACCTACCTCACCAGCATCCACGAGGAGACCGCCGCCAAGCTCAGCGCACGACGCCACGACAAGAAGCACCGCAGCGCAGCCTCGAATGGGCACGAGCCGACCGGCGGCGAAGACAAGGCGGACCACGAGGGGCACAGCCGCAGTGAACACAAGGACGATGCTGCAGCCTCGTCTGGAGCAGCTCCAAACGCCACGACCTCTGACCTGCGTGTGTCCCACAGCCTGGATGAGGTGAAAGCACACGCAGCACCCAACTCCAAGTCCGAGAGTGAGATCTCCTCGGTGGTTAGCGGAGGGGTCGGCGGGAACGAGACCCTTTTCGCTGTAGCCCCTCTTCCTCCTGCCGAGGGGAACAGGAAGAAGGGCCACGAGCACGGCTCCCGCAGTCACGAGCCTTCTTCTTCCTCCATCGCCACCCAGACGGAAATCCACGCCGTGCAGCTGTCCTACCTCTACCTGGGAGCCATGAAGACGCTCAGCGCCCTGCTGAGCTGCAGCAAGTATGCTGAGCTGCTGCTGATACCGAAGGTACTGCAGCTCGCTGGGTTTACTCACACCAGTTAATCACTTCTTTGGTGGTATGATGACATTCTTAAAGGGAATAGTCTGACATTTTGGGGGGAAATGCACTTGTTTTCTTGACTAGAAGATTGATCTCATGTCTGTACGGTAATTATGAAGTTGGAGACAGCAGCCGGTTAGCTTAGCTTAGCATTAAGACTGGAAACATGAGGTAACCGCTCGCCAGGCTCTGTCCAAAGGTAACAAAAACCTGCCTACCAGTACCTCTAAAGCTCCCGGATTAACATGTTATAACTGATTAGTGTAGTCTGTACAACAACTGTGTGAACAAAGAAATGTGTGGTTTTCGGGGGTTATTGGACAGAAGCAGACCGGACAGATGTGAGGGTGGTATGATTTACTTTTCATCTAATTCTCTGCAAGAAGATCTGCCATTTCTTTATTGTTTTTCGAGTCCCTTCCCTGTTTTTCTATATAATGGAATAATTAGATTCTGTTCATGCTAACTCCTTCTCTTGTGTAACGTGAAGGTGCTCCCGGAGGCAGCTCCCAGCGGGCACAATGCAGATCTGAATGCCAGCACCAGCGGAAGCACAGCTGCCACCTCGCCTGTATGCCAGGAGGAGGTGGAGATGCGGGCGGCTCTGCAGTTCCTCATGCGCCACATGGTGAAGCGGGCAGTGATGCGCTCCCCCATCAAGCGGGCCTTGGGCCTGGCAGACCTGGAGAGGGCTCAGGCCATGATCTACAAGCTCGTTGTGAATGGGCTGCTGGAGGAGCCCAGCGGGGCAAAGGTCAAGCCTGGTGAGAAGAACATGAACATGTGGAGATGTGATTGTTTATTAGCGCTTGGAGAGTTCCTGACTGTCTTCTTGTTTCCTCCCTCTTAGGAGCGAGGAGTGAACCAGAAGGTGAGGGGGAAGCTACAGAGGGGGAGCAGCTGGCACAAACACCAGTCACCACCAGCCCCTCTGCCTCCAGCACCACCTCCTTCATGAGTTCCTCGCTGGAGGACACCACCACTGCTACCACACCCGTCACAGACACAGAGACCGCCCCTGCCTCTGAGTCTCCAGGCGTCATGCCCCTCAGCCTCCTCAGGTCCGAGCAGATGGCTGCACATATTGTCAGTCATCGAGTGTTAATGATTAGCCTTGTTTCTCATGTTTTGGTTCATTTGAGATGATTATTTTGTGATTCGACAGGCAAATGTTCTCAAGCTACCCAACTACCACCCTGGTTCCAACCCGTCGAGCGCAGACTCCTCCGGTGTCCTCCCTGCCGACATCTCCCTCCGATGAGGTCGGCCGCCGGCAGAGTCTCACCTCCCCCGACTCCCAGCCCAACAGGCCGCAGAACAGAACCGGTACCTGTGAGTATGCCAGATTTACATACATGGAAATATTGCAGTTTGTAGCTTTTAGCTTTGTGTTTTTGAGTTAATACATAATGTTTTGAGCTTCTCCACCAAGAGAAGACTTCATGACTTAAGTGATTATCAAACTAACTTTAGTCTAGTTTCTATTCACACGTGCCCACTACTTTGTCCCATGACATCACAACAAGCTGCTCTGATCAGTGTCACATGCTTTTTTTTTTTCACATTTGTTTCTGCAGCATCTGAAAGAACAAACATGTCCAGTTTTATATTTGTTCAAACGGAGACACGGACACACACACACACACACACACACACACACACACACACACAGATAGTCAAAGGAAGACAGAAATAATAATAAAAACCTCCACTTTTAACAACACGAATTATTGTTTTAAAGCATATATAGTGTGTGTGTGTGTGTGTGTGTGTGTGTTTGTGTATATATATAATGAATTTAACATCAACAGCCTAGTACACGATGTTGCAAGGTTTCTAACGTTTAAGACAAATTTGACTTTTTAAATGTTTTATGAGGACGGATCCACACGATTGTCACTGAATGTGAACATAACGAGAAAACTCTCACTTTTACTAGATGATGATTTAAACAGTCCTCAGACTCGTGGCCTTGCTGTGTGAATTAGCACCTCTGCTGCTACATATATTAAATGTATTGGGAGATTATAAGTGTAATAACAGTGGAGGTGCTCTTTACCACTGAGGGTAAGGCAAGGCAAGGCAAGTTTATTTATACAGCACCTTTCATACACGGATGCAATTCAAAGTGCTGCACAGAGAAAAGGACAAAAAGAAAAAGCAATAGTTAAAACTATATAATCATAATTCAAATAAAAGGAAATTAAAATACATAAAAAGGCAGTTTTAAAAGATAAAATGGGGCATAGAAACTAAACGCTGCTTCCCCCTGTTTAGTTCTAACACGAGGAACAGTTAGAAGGCCACATCCAGATGATCTTAAAGGCCTGGTAGGTTCATAACACTGAAGTAGATCTAAAATGTATTCTGGACCTAAACAGTTTAGTGCTTTGTAAACCAATAATAGTATTTTGAAGTCTATTCTTTGGGCCACTGGAAGCCAGTGCAGAGATCTGAGAACAGGAGTGATGTGTTCTCTTTTCTTGGTCTTAGTTAGAACTCTGGCAGCAGCGTTTTGGATGAGCTGAAGCCGACTGATCGCCTGTTTATTGAGGCCTGTAAACATGCCGTTACAGTAGTCCAGCCTACCAAAAATAAAGGCATGAATAAGTTTCTCTAAGTCTTGCCTGGACATGAAACCCCTCAGTTTGGCAGTGTTTTTTAGGTGATAGTAGGCTGTTTTTGTTATTGCTCTTATGTGGCTGTTAAAGTTCAGATCAGAGTCCAAGATTACACCGAGATTTCTGACCTGGTTCTTTGTCGTCACTGAGAGCGATTTAAGATGAGCACTTATTTTCTGTCTTTCCTCCTTTGCTCCAAACAATATTATTTCAATGTTGTCTTTATTTAACTGAAGAAAATGTTGGCTCATCCAATCATTGACCTGCTCAATGCACCTGATTAGTGATTCTATGGGGGTGTAATCATTGGTTGATATGGCTGTATATATCTGGGTATCATCTGTATAGTTATGGTAGGAAACTCTGTTGTTTCTCATAATTTGTGCCAGTGGAAGCATGTATAGATTAAACAACAGGGGACCCAGAAAACCTAGCACAGGAGTCCTGGGGGGGTGACGAGGCGAGGAGGACTGCTCAGGAGGGCGGCCCGGACGGAACCAGGCACGAAGACCAGACGTGGAAGACCGCTCGGGAGGACGGCCTGGACGGGAGCAGGCGCGAAGACCAGACGTGGAAGGCCGCTCGGGAGGGCGGACCGAACGGACCTGGGCACGATAACCAGACGTGGAGAACAGTTCAGGAGGATGGCCCGGACGGGACCGGACACCATGACCAGACGTGGAGAGCAGTTCAGAGGGACGGCCCGGACGGGACCAGGCACCATGACCAGACGTGGAGAGCAGTTCAGGGGGACGGCCCGGACAAAACCGGGCACCATGACCAGATGTGAAGAGCAGTTTCAGCAGATGGCCCGGAGGCCGGCGGCGACCCTGGAGCCACTGCGGCAGACAGCCCAGCTGCAGAGGACGCGGAGAAGGAGCGGAAGCTTAATCAGGTGAGGGTGGCGGCGGCCACTCATCAGGTGAGGGTGGCGGCGGCCACTCATCAGGCGAGGGTGGCGGCGGCCACTCATCAGGCGAGGGTGGCGGAGGCCACTCATCAGAGGGCGGCGGCAGCAGCGGAGCAGAAGTGGGTGGCTGCTGCTGCGATCCAGCAGGGGACCGTGGCTGCTGCTGCGATCCAGCAGGGGACAGGGAGGGTGGCTGCTGCGATCCAGCAGGGGACAGGGACGGTGGCTGCTGCGATCCAGCAGGGACTTGACCAGCCGGGGGCCGAGGACGCTCGGTGGAGGCTGTACCAGATGGGGGCCAAGGACGCTCGGCGGAGGCTGGATCAGGCTTGACCAGGCGGGGGCCGAGGACGGTCGGCGGAGGCTGTAGCCGTAGCTGGCTCTGGGGCGCTGGCGCAGGACAGAGGGAAACTGAGCTGAGAGGCCCGAGGACCACAACCCTCGTGGCCCCCCACGGGTCCCAGTAAACCTGGCCAGCCGCTCCCAATCCCCTGCCTCTGAGTCCGTCTAGCCAGCCGGGGTGAGGCAGGCTGGTCACGATCAGGCTGCCAGGTCTGGGAACGAGAGGAGGCTGGCCGCTCGCTCTCGGGAGGCACCAAAAATATTCCCCACATTTTATAGAAAGCCTTGTCATAGTCTCGTGGGGGAAAAAACAACCATGGGTCCGCTGGGTCCAAGTATGCTTGGTTCATTCTGTCAAGGTTCTCCATTGGTCATGGTTTCTTAGAACCATCAAAGCAGAGGTGTGGACCTGTCTCTTAGACAACCGCACCTACAGAAAAAAAGGAACAGACACTCCTCCTGTAATACCGCTAGTGTCCAGGTACTCTCACCCGGTCATTAAACTCGGCTCCACTCTTAAATCCCATTTTACACATATTCACAAGGAGGAAGAGGCTTTTAAATCATATAGATTAATTTCCTCTTACAGAAGAAATACAAATCTTAAAGACATCCTCGTTTGCTCCAAAATTATTCCGTTGGAGCAACCACCAATATCAAATAGTATCATTTTATGCGCCGACGTTTTTAATAAATATATTTTCGAACCTCGGCTCTCCAATCTAGATCCAGGGAAACCTGGAAACTATTAATGTGGTATACGGTCTCCAGTGTCAACACTGTAAAAACATATATATAGGAGAAACAGGAAATGCACTGGGGACCAGGGTGAAACAGCATATTTACCATATAAATAAAAAACATACAAACAATACATTGTACACACACTTTGTCCAGTAGGCCCACCAGGGGATCCTAGTTTTTGGCCTTGAATCCAATATTTATTGGACCAGGCAGCAGAGGCAGCGGGCAGAGAGAAGCTGGATCCCAAAATTAAATACAATTGAACCTAAAGGACTAAATGAATGGGCCAAGAAATAGAATGATATGCCTCCAAATCCCCCCTAAATGGGGAGAGAGACCAGCCCTGGGAAAAAATAAAAGGGCTAGTATGGCCTAGGTGTTTGCCTTGTGGGGCGTGTATATCTATTTTAACCTTTCCCCCAACATGTATTTATTATTCCAGGACACCCATGGGCCTCGTATTTTGACAATATATTTTTTGTTTCCTTTTTTCTTGCATGTGTTTGCACAAAGTGTATATAATGTGTTTTAACTTGAGAGTGGCATGTAGCTCAGTGATAGAACACATACGTTCAATGCACCTGGTCGTGGGTTTTGATCCCTTGCACCTTCATTATGGAGTCTGCTGTGGGGTTTGGCGGCTTCTTTTCATTTTCCTTCAGCACTTTAAATCAGCACTTATAAACTTGATATTTGTTCTTAAATTTTTATTTTTCTTTGCATGAGTTTGCACCCAGTATTTGCACCCAGTGTATTAATTTCAGCCCCTGCTTTAAAAGAGCAAAAGGGTCCTAGGCTAATCAAAGTGTACTGGTTGTCCTGTAGCGTGAACTTCAAATCGTCGGGTTGTCTGTGTGAGTAAGCTGGCTGTTGTTTTTACCAGGTGGCATAGTAAAGTAAATCTTGCTGCTACGGGTTAAAAGCGCACCAGGGTCTTACATTTGGAATAGCTTAGCAAGTAGCTTCGTTCTGTAGCTGTGTTTTCTGTTTTTGTTGTTGTTGCCGTTAACTCACGGCGATCGCTGTGAAATACTGGAAGTGGCGTGAAGTTTCGCCCTGTATTGTGCTAATTACTCCAGCTGCTCTCAGCTGAAGACACCGCGCTAACTGCCCGATCAGCCTATTTAATCAGCCCCAGGAACTGAAGCGGCAGCCTCCTCATGCGAAGACTCCGATTTGCAAAGACAAGGGAGTCTCCCTGCGGGAGTCCGCAGAGGAAGACCCACCGCCTCAGATAAGTATCGCTCTACTACTTTTTCGCCTCGCATTCTATAGCACTTAAACGTCCGTACTTTAAAATGTGTTTCTATAATATTCCTGTCCACTATTCCACCCGTAGACGCAGATACTTCCCTAAACGCCACCGCAACATTTCAACCCTCAGTCACTTCCCCAGATCTTCTCCCTCAGTCTCTTCTCTCTCTGTAGGACTGTGGAACTGCCAGTCGGCCGTGAACAAGGCAGACTTCATCCCAGCCTTCGCAGCCCAGGACTCTCTTCACGCCCTGGCACTGACGGAGACTTGGATCCGTCCTGAGAACACGGCAACACCAGCTGCTCTCTCCGTCAACCACTC